>VZSC01016554.1:178123-267098 GCA_013398225.1 Steatornis caripensis | reverse complement strand
CCCCCCCCCCCCCCGCCCCTTTTCTTTCCTTCCCTTCTCCTTTTAACAAAACCACTTTGTGTTTGGTGGAACAGGTTCCCACATGTTTGTAGAACCATTTTATTGCCTATTTGAATGTTTAAACAGAAAACACCACTTTATTTAAATGAATAACATGTTATTTTACACCTGTTCTTACACAATGTCAGTTAATACAGCACAATTTGTCATTTCCTGACTTTCGTAAGTTATTGCAGATCAAAAACTGGGCAGATTCTTCAGAGAACATACAGCCTGTACCACAACGCTCTTGGGTTTTCACAGGTGTATACAACAAACACACATATAATTATATATCTCAAAACAGCTTTACTACATAGTGTCAAGAGATTTTCAGAGGTATTCAGGCACCCAGGTAGACACTTGGAGACAACAGCTTTCCAAGTTCTCTCACACTGAAGCCCTTTCCATGCACAATCTACGTCAGTGCTTTGACCTTTATCTTGCCATATCACGGAGGATTCCCAGTAAACACCCTTGCAAAGGTAGACTACCCTTCTGCTCTGCCAGCCCCAGCCACATCCCCCATCCCAGCAGGGACAGGACAAAGTCACAGACCTGAAGGTGGAGTCCCACCAGGGGAAAATTTGGCCAAGGACACTTTGGGCTATCCCCTTTTGTTTTTTAATCTCAGGCTTCTCTGGTTCATGGACAGCGAGAATTGCCCTGATAACCTTAATGGTCACTAGACAATGTTTTTGTTTTATTTTTAGCAAATACTCATTTAATTGTCATTCTGCAATGAAAGCCAGAACAGAGGATCAGCCAGGACAGTAGGCTCAGTTTCCCCATGTGCAATTTTGTGCTTTCATTTAAACCTGAAAGCGGGTTTTAGGTTCCAAAATGTAAGAAAACAGATACTGAATAAACCCACGGAGTGTAACAGATTTTAATTAGCACACAAAAAAAAGAAGGAAACCAGCAAAACCCAAAGGGTTTTTATATAGCCACAGCCATTACATTTCTGTGGCATGTTTGCTTTCCATTATAATAAATACAGGGTGGATTCTGGATAGACATATCTACAAAGGAGGTTAATATGATGAATTGCTTTTCAGTCCCTGAGTAAATAAAGTACTCTATGGGAAAAAGGTTTAGCCCTCACTAGCCTGATGTGGCTGCTGAAGACCAGTGTTTCACACCACAGTCTCACAAACATGTTAAACTGGTGCTGCCGACTTAAGGTCCCGCTCCATCCTTTCCAAAGCCACCCTGTGCAGCCTTCGCTTGTGCTGCCACAAGCATTTGTGTGGCGGCACCCTGCACACACACTGCCCAGACACCTGTGCTGGCAGAGGGGAAGAAGGTGGGACTGGTTCTTCTGCCAGCATTGCTGGCTTAAAGCATTCATCAAATCAACAGCATTGAGCAAATTCATGGGAAAATAGGGGAAAGTTTTCTTTTGAAGCCTGCTGAATCTAGTTTCGCAGCACAGCTCCTGCTCTGGATAAGCCGATGAGATTTCACAGTGGGGTAGATGAGAGCCTTTCTGTAACACCAGGGAGCTCACTGAACCATCCGGAGAGATTGGAGCGCAGAATAGCAAACTGTTACTCTTTGTAAGTTTGGATGCAGCCAGAGAATTCTAGTGCTGCATGTACCGAGAGGCTGAAGGTACTGGAGGAACCAAGGAGGGAGGCACAGCACAGTAGTGTGAGCTCCACGGGTCGCTGAAAGGCACCTGGTGGCCTCCTCCTGTGGCTAGCATGGATATCCAGCCAGCACAAGCCAACCATGTACCAACCAATTTTAATAATTAAAAGGTTCCCAGCAAAAGCTTTCTCGCAGGTTCCCTCTGGGGCCTTTTTGCAAAGGAGGGCATCACGGGGTTTTGTGATACATGTTCACAAGAGGGAGGATAAAGACCTCCAAACTTGTATTTACAAGAGGCTTCCAGCATCAGGGTATGAAAATGAGCATGGTTAGCACATATAAGCCTAATTCCCTCTCTTTCAGCCATTGCTCTGCCCTTTTACAGGTCACAGTATAATATAAGAATATTAAGCAAAAGAGTTTTCAAGCATCATCTCTGGTTAGGGCTTTTCTGTTTTAGTTCTTAATGTCTTATTGCAAATAAGACAGTAAGTATCACTTGGAAATTGTTTGTAAAGAGAGGTTCTCAGATAAGGGAACTGACACAGTTTACTTCAGGAAGACAAATTTATTTTTCTGCCTCTCAGTAACATAAAGGAAAAATTTAGACTAGAGGAGACCAAACGAGGTGCAGAGGAGTTGACTGTATTCATTAACTCCGGTGTCTATTCATTATGTTTTATTACACGTTGACAACTTCCATGTCTCAGAACACTGATTTATTGTCAGGATCAGAAAAAGCAGCTTTTGATGGCGTTGGCAGAGTCTGGACTGCCGCGCACGGAAAAGACATCATTACCACAGAAGTCTTGTGTTAAGCAGACTAAGCTTTATACCAGTGCTGTGCTGCCAGAATACCTGGGATGGGATTTTACATGGCAAAAGCTGCTGTGACCGAGTCACCCCTCTGCAGTGCGTGTTGCCATGTGTCGGGCGCGGGGTCACACCTCTTGGCCCATCGCCCTGCCTCAGCAAGGCATACTTTGTCCCCTGGACCTAGCGCGGATTCGCCCGTGCCGTCACATGCTCTCGCCTTACCTAACCTCACCGCATTGCCCCGGCTCCGCCTCCTCCTCCTCCTCCAGTGTTTGCATCCTGTCTGCTCCTCTCCACTGCTGACCTTTGCTATGGGCAAGCACGATTTGGGCTGCAAACCTGCCTTCAGCTGAGCTTTCTTCTCAGCAGCCAGCATTGTACCAGAAACTATTTGCAGACATGCTGCTGTGGCTTGCTCTGGTTTGGGGCCGATTTAGGCTATGCTACTAGTCTAAGATGTGCTTCTACAGCAGGGGAAACAAGATGGATTTGCTCGTTATTCCACCAAACATGTTATCTACATCACAGGCAAGCCCTAGAGCTACGTCTGTAGCGAGCCACTTGCATGGTGCAGAAACATGAGTGTAACATAATCAGCTCTTGGTACGCACTTTGCAACCCTGTGGTAAAACCTCCCACTGTAACCAAACACGCTTAAATAGTAAAAGGGCACTTTCACCTCCGCAGCTGCACCTGGGCTGGGGCCCTCCACCGGTGCGGGGCTTGGGGCTCGAGGGCGTCATCCCCCTGACTGCCAGAGCTGCCCCAGGTCACCCTGTGGGGCAGAGCTGGCCTAATTAAACTTGAAAGTGCTCAAGGGCTGTGTTAATGGGCAGCTCTCAGTAATCACAGGAAGGTGATTTTTTTTACAGGACTACACTTCTGCTATAAAACACTGCGCTGTCAAAGAAAGACCTCAGAGCGCTGTTGACATAACTTACTTCTATAGATATTTGACAAGATAAAACAGGTGAAGTGTCTGTGATTTCAAGGACCGTAACAGCTGAAACCTTTAGGAATGAGAAGAATGGTCTGAATGGGTGCAATTATTAAATCCATTAGTTAAATTGTTCTTTCCCTTCCTCGGTAAAGAAAATATTTCTACAATGCCCCAGGATATGCCGCTCTTGAGCCACTCACAAAGCCTAAGTGGGTGGTACATCTCATTCAGGACACACCTAAGCCCCACACTTCCTATTTCTAAGGGAAAGTTTGTATTTTCAAGAGGACATTTCCAAACTGGCAATAACCAAACCCTGGAGTTCAGACTTAGAAGCTGCATGAAAAGGTCCTGAGACAGGAAGATCCCTTTACTTTGGCTAAAGTAGGGGTTGGAGACACAGAATGAGCTCTTTGGAGCAGCATTTGCACTCTCAGCTCTGCCCTAGTTATCTCTCGTATTTCTTCTGCTCTGCAGGGTGGGTGCTTGTAGACCCTGGGACTGCCCAGGGTAGGCACTGTGGGCAAGTTCACCTTGTTTTGAGGGGAAGGAGATGACTTCAGCTAAAAGATTGTCTTCTGTGATGCCTTTGGCTCCAAAGAAGAGACGCTGGCATGTTTTATTTCTTAGCAGAGACGTAACCAATGGGAACTACTGTCCTCAACTGTTGGGCATAAATAATACTCTTTATGTACCCAAGAAATTAGCNTTGAGGGGAAGGAGATGACTTCAGCTAAAAGATTGTCTTCTGTGATGCCTTTGGCTCCAAAGAAGAGACGCTGGCATGTTTTATTTCTTAGCAGAGACGTAACCAATGGGAACTACTGTCCTCAACTGTTGGGCATAAATAATACTCTTTATGTACCCAAGAAGTTAGCTGTTTGCAAGGAGGCATCTGTAATTAAACAGGAAATTGCAGCTCGTCAGCAGGTTATCCAGGTGACAAATGACCATAATCCCACAGAGTTACTCCCTTTTTTAAAAAAAAACCAGTTAAAATCTTTTCAGGACCTTTAAAATGTCAGCGACTTTACCCTTGCCAACAACATGCAAGGTAAAATCCTAAAGGAAGCACATTTAGTTAGTGGGAATACATATACGTTGTATTTTAAAGGTAAGCGTGTTACCAAATACCCTGAGAAAGAGCTGCTACGGTCTCTACAGTCTCCGTGCAGCTAAGATGGTTGAAATCTTACCTTTATAGGGTTGTGTGCTGTCTTCAGAGCACCACTGGAGGTAAGCAGAGACCTACGTTCGAGGATGTTGCCCCTCCTGCTACATCGCTGGAGATTATTCCAAAAGAAAAAGGAAGACCTTTTTGTGCAGCCTGTCCCAGTCTTACCCCATTTGATTCACCAGTCCACGATTTAGCACAGAATCTCTGCATATGAAAATGTAATATATTGCTGTCTAGTACACAGGTCAATGTGGCAACAACTGGGCTGTCACCTGTCCTTCACATGTCCAAATACTTGAACTTCCACGTCACTCTTGAGGTCTGAAGTTTCTATCTGTAGAAGGAGTTATTTGCTCTGATTATATTTAGGGGTGTATGTAAAGAGGTGGTTGAAATTTTCTTGGTGTATAAGTTTATCTGAATGACGCCAATTCACCCTCGGTGCCACATCATCATGTTTGAGATGAATAATGGTACCTCAGGGATTTAATTCGACTTCTCATATGTTTCATGGTATGAAACTGGTGGTATGTACAAGACAGTGCATCCTAGAAAATACAAATAAAGCCATCGGGTGGTGAGGTTTCCCTTATTGTGATCTTTGGCCTTCATAAAATGAAGAAAAATCTTTTCCTGAACATGTGCCGCAAGACCGATGAAGAGTAGTAAGGTTATAGTGACACTTCAGACTGCCTTTCTTTGGAAACTCTCAAATTTTTGGGAACAATTATTGTTAAAAATGAAACCTAAGCGAATTAAAATTGCCTGGCACATAATTTCATGAGCATATCGATGATGCCAACAAAAGAAAAGTAATTTCCTTATGCAGTCACTGAGCTACGTCACTTCCGAGAGGAAAAAATGCAGTATTTTGAGTTTGTGCATTTACTCCTGAAAAGACCATTTTATACATGTGAAAGGGTTACTTTTAGTCTGCAACTGATCGCTTCAGAAGATTAAGCATAACGTTAAAACAGCAATTGCAGAGTACAGTGTGCCGGTTGCTGTGCATGCCTTGCACACCTCCGCAGTGCAGGAGGACACTTGCGACCTGGAAGAACAGGAGCCTCCGCAATGCTTGCCCATTTCTAACACAGATACTCAGTTGTACTCAGAGCATAGTCAGCTACACAAAAGGAACAACCTTCCCGTCTAAAGCATAAGGCAGTGTCTTGCATTTAGTGACTAGGAAGAGAGATTTCTCTGAAACAAGGCTTTTCCATCACCGTCTCCTTTATGAATGATTACACTGTGTTTTAGGGCATCTGCTACTGCCCAGGAGGCTGAAACAGCTGTCTCACTGACCAGGCTCTCTCTGACACAGCCTGCATCCCTGTGAAATACCATAGGAAATATAATTATGACCATAATACCGCGGCAGGGTATGGTTACTAACCTACAGGTTGCTCCTCAGCCGGCTGGCAGCAGTAGGCTTGTGCCTCACTAAGCCGTCGTGTGCCTGGTGCCACCGTCAGTCACCTCCACGTCCCCAGCACCCAGCTGCCTGCTGCTTTGAGACCTCAGCCGAGGACTTTGTAGGTCATGGAGAAACAGCAGGACAGACCTCGTGCTTTCAGATGCTCTTTTACTGAAACTATCAAGGGAACCAAAATCATTACTACCCCTAATGACGACCAGAACTGATTAAAGGGCACTTTACAAAAGGTTCCTCCCTGGGTACACTGTGATCATGTTTCACCAAGAGCAACCAGTTTCTCTCCTACCTCTTCTGGCCAAAGGTCAGAGTATTGAAGTGAACAAAGTCCAGCAGTAGCTCATGGTTAAATGGCTAAAGCCGGTCCGGCTCACTGCAAGCGCTCCAGAAGTAAAGCTGCTGTGACACTCAAAGCTCCCAGGTATAAACTACTGTAAAATTTGGAAGGGAAGGGAGTGCATTTCAGCACAGAAGACAAACAGTATTTGCCGCTGTAACTGAGCAAACAGGCAATAAATAGTCTCGTTGTCTTTGCCTGGGAGTTAATTTCCCTGTTTGCACATCCTAGCGCATGCACGCTCTTCCTGGTTTTGCTGAAAGGTTGGTGTTCCCAGACTGGTTTCCTAAAAACGGCCCCACGCCCCACCCCAGGCATACGAACCCATGCGTGTCTGCCAGCTCCAGTTCTCCCCATTCACCACTTCTGGACCTGCTGTCCAGCTGCAGCCAAGCATCATACGGATGGAGAGAGGGCTCAGAGCTCACGCCAGGAGCTTTAGGAAAGCCAGGGCTAACTCTGAGAGATGATGTCTGTATCTGGCTGAGGGAAAGGCGGTTATAGCTGAGCTTTTCCCCCAGCCTGAGAAGCGGTGGCCAGCATGGCTGTACAACCTGCGCACGAGGGCACCCGTGGCCTCCAGCAGCCACCCAGCCTGCAGGAAGGGGTGCAGTGACGAGCAAGGGGGGAATGCAAAGGGTGGGAGGATGGGAGGAGCTGAGGGCATGGGATAGAGCTGGAATTGCTCTGCATTCCTATGGTGATACTATAGCAAACGAGGCTTAGTAAGTTCTGCTACTCACAGATCAGCCAGTTATAATGATGTTAAATCCTCCAGTCCTTGTATGTCAAATTCACACTGAGATAAGTAGGAACTAAATATGCACAAGAGCCTTTGAAGACTGGGTAAGTGCCTAGATATGGGCCTGGGGAGGTCTGACTTTACATACCTGTGTCTTAAAATGACAACATATTAAAAAAAAGCTCTGTCTTTCAGACACAAACTTTAATCATTATATTGCCGAACTCACAGAAACCTTATCAACAACAAGAAAATGGTCCTTCTGTCTTCAAACCCACTACATTTAGGCTTCCTTAAGTACACTACAGATATAAATGTAAAGTTACTGGAATGTCACAGAAGAAGTAATGAAAACATCTAAAAGTGTGGCCTACAGCAGAGAGAGAGCAAAAAAAAAGAACTTTTGCACTTCTGGAATGGGGAGATGTGTATGGAAAATCCTGGCTGCTGGATTTGCTATTTTCAGTTCATTAGTAGAAGTGGTGTCTCCAGAGAGCACTGCTTTCCTTCCTTCCCTGCTTCTGTAGGAAGAGGACAATGCACAGAAGGAACATAATGGTTTGAAGGAGAAATTGTTTTTCCTCTTATCTTTTTCCATCTTTCAGTTGCTTTTTATAACAGTGCTTAATTTTAAGGCAATAGTGACAAAGGAGACATATTCAGAAAAGGCTGACCTTCTAATAAAACATGCAAGAAATGCCTAGGTCAGGCAGAAATCTGAAAAGTCGATGATGCCCTTTAATAAGGATGTGTAAGGGAACAATCCCGCTAGTTGTCTGCCTGGTGGTTTGGAAAGCCCTGACAGCTAACGTACTGCATACTATTGTGCATTTATTCAGGCGAAGGGAAAACCCAGTTTATTTATTATCCCATTATAGGGCTTTGTTTCTGATGCCCTTACTCTCAAAGGCAGCAACAGCACCAAAACAATGTATTGTTTAATATCAAACAATGCTCTTATTTCTCATCAGAACAGGGAAGTCAAGTCTTGCTCAACTGCACAGCCAGAAGGAATATAACTATACATTTAGACTAGGGTTATCAAAGAAAATAATGAACAGCATGAAAGCAGGGGAAATTTATAATAGGAGCAAAGGAAACCCATCACTACCTGTCAAGAGTTTCTCTAAGTGCCTGTCAAGCCAGGAGCACAATGTTTTACAAACCCCGGTGTCGGTTCTTAGCTCAGAAAGACGAACTGACAGCTAGACATGTGGTTTGGGGAAAATGAATGTGTTGCAGTTAGGTGGCAGAGAGGCAGCCAAGAGCTCCAGCTGATGTAGCCAGGGTACCCCTCATGTTGCTGCTGGGGGTCTCACATCTCAGGTGGGTTCTCTGCCCTCCTGGCTGCTTTGGAGTGGTTCTTCCTCTTTGTTTGGCTCATAAATCACATCCTGGACATAAAAGTTTAATGGAAACTGTGAGGTCATCTGAACACTTTCGGTTCTAATCATGTATGGTCTCCACCAAAACCATGTTTTGTTTAAAAAAAAATCAAAAAGCCGTAACACAAGCACATAAACCCCTACTTAGTGCTTGCCTCCTGTGGAGGAGCGGCAGAAATGCCCTTCTGAAGGAAGATCACGTTTATTCCGACAAGGGGAAGGCGGAGGAGATTCCCTTTGGAGGAAGGGGTGCACCACTGCCAGTGCTGCACCTCCATTCAGCCCGTGAGAGAGCAGAGGAGGGTATGTACACCCACCCTTCCCACTGCCCCAACTGGCGAAACCTTCCGTCTGCCTTGATCCCTGGAGCAGCTCAGGACAGTCCCATGTGCTCTGCGCATCTGCACAGTGCGATAGCTCAGTACTCCAGGTCATCCTCTATCCTGGTCTGCTGAGCATCCACACTGCATCAGTGCTTGCATTTAGGTCCTCTTTTAGACAGAACCAGCCAGTTATTCCTGAATGTGGCCCCAGGTATCCCCAGATGTGGCCCCAGGGAGAGACAAAATGGACACAACAAAATAGGTTGTGACAGCTGTGGTTGCCTGGGCTGATGCAGCACAGCCTTCCAAGAGGATCCCTGCACCCACCCATGTCCCTGTGTGACTCCATGCTGTGGCCAAATGAATACCCTTATTTCACGACACCCCTCTGCTGCTCTTCAGGAGCTCACAGCTAACAAAAAGCACATGAGAAATGATAATTATGCCTCAGGACTAGCAGGGTCATCACAGATGCTAGAGCAGACCCAGGACAGGGGTCTGGGTCTGAATAGGCCAGCCTGCTCTGGAGGGGTTAGCAGAGCACCACAGTGTCTGATACAAATAATAAATGTATGTTAATTTAAATTAATAAGTTGTCTGCTACCTTTTGTTTTCCCCTAGGCAACAACTTATAGTTAGTAAATGTAAGAGAAAATTACTGGTTACAAAAGTTACTCTAAACAAAAATAATGTCCAGTAGGCTAAATGAATTTGGAAATCTGAGGCACAAGCTGCAAATGTTTGGTGTCGTACCTCCAACAGGCTTTGTGTGATTCCACTGAAACCTGCCAGGAGAAACCTACCCTAAGCTCAGGTGAGGCAAAACTTGTTTTCCTGCTGGTTTCTTGGAAGTGGAGCAATTCTCTGAAATGTAGACCTACAGCTAAAAGGTTATTTCGTTTATAAATGTGAAGAAACTTGCATCTAGCATTGGAGCATTTTCAGGGAGGTGTAAACGTTGATATACACATCCTCACACCTGCCCCCCTCACATGGGCATTTGCAGTGCAAGTGGCTGAAAAAACCCCTAAGCAAATGAAAATGGAGCCTTCCCCCGGGAAGAGACCGGCAAGCAGAGGAGACAGAGACACCTCACGGCACAGCCTGCTGCAGAGAGCATCAAATCACCAAGCAACGCGAGTGAAATACTGTGCTATTACACCCAGCTCATCCAGAAAGCGTCCCACTGGTAGCATGTGAATGGGAAAGTCGTATTTCACAATCAGATTTCAACAAGGGGGTCATGCTCTGGACATGAGAGGCTGTGCAAAAGAAACAGGCTATTTTTAAAAGTCAAGCCAAATGCTTAAAGAAAACCTTCTAAAAAGTAGCCGCCAGCACAGCTGTGTTGATGGGTCCGTTCAACCAGCGAGTAGCTGGCTCATGGATTTTGAGTGCAAGTAATGATTTAACATCGTGACCNGCTGTGCAAAAGAAACAGGCTATTTTTAAAAGTCAAGCCAAATGCTTAAAGAAAACCTTCTAAAAAGTAGCCGCCAGCACAGCTGTGTTGATGGGTCCGTTCAACCAGCGAGTAGCTGGCTCATGGATTTTGAGTGCAAGTAATGATTTAACATTGTGACCCAAGCAAGAAACTGGAACACCCTGAGAAACGATGTTGGCAAGGGTATATTTAATGTGTCAGAGTGTCCTGTTATCTGATGGCGTGTTTTTACGTAGTGGGAGTTATTTTGATTGCCATATAATCATCCAATAAGCTGCAAAGGGTTGAATGCTTCCCAGTCAACACCAGTCATATTTTTGCATTATGTTCCCCTCAGCAAGGCAAAATTACTGTCTCTCTGCCGGACCTATCTGGTGATGGACCTGGGTATGGAGCCACAGTGCACATGCCCTCCGGACAGCTGGGACTCTGAGCTGGCCTGCAGCTCTCCTGCCCTTTGCTGTGCATTTTCTTTGCTTTTAGGCCTGGGAAGGGGGTCACATCTTCCTGGTATTTGTGTCTGTTCTTTTTCATTTGAGCAGCCAGAGGAAAAAAATGAGAAATAGGCCATGCTCGTGAATCAGAAATAAATCCTGTTTGAAAGCCAACTTGAACAGACAGATACATTTGTTCTGGTGATGGTTTTCTTAAAACAAAACCCTCCCAGCCTCTTTACTCAACCCCACATTAATTTTCTTTAAAAAAACACGAAATATTTGACCTTATGCATCTCTTACTGACACAGCTGACAGGAGTCTTATACCCACTGTGAAGTAGCTATATGACTAAAACCCTCTACTTCCAAATATTTTTATAAGCAAACAAGAACATCTATTGCACATAAAAATACCACCAATGTAGCATGCTCATCTGAGGTCTCAAAAAGCTGCTCTCACAGCTAAAAATATTTAACATTTATAAAGTAGCTTAATTTAAAAAGTAGTGGGGTTTTTTAATCCATGAAAGTTAGATCTGGCACGGCCAAATGCCAGTTGCTGAGCTGTGTGCAACGGCTCTTCTGTCGGGAACTGCCATCATCTCTAATATCAAAACTCCACCTGCAGACATTGGAGTATTGAGCATTAACTGTCTTCCAGAGTCAGTGTGGTCACCCAGATTAAAGAGGAGAAGCAGAGGGAGGTTGCACTCATTGACTTCCTTGCAAATCTGTTTGTTTGGTCCTTGCAGATGTCCTCCCTTACACAAACTCGCAGATCATGCATGCTAACAGTCCGAAGCACACAAACCAGAGATACCTTCAGTTTTTCACTTCCCTTAAGAAAGATGTGCCTGCTGTCTTAACACATAAACTAGTCTATAAGCTAGAATAACCCTTTTTTAAATTACTTGGACTTGACTCACAAAAAGGTAACATTAACTGTAAGTAATTTACATAATTACAATTCTGGAAAACCTGAGTTTAAACAAAACAGCAAACTCCCTAGGACTGGATTGGACAAGCAGAAAACCAAAAAAGACGACTCAGCTTCTGTCTCCCGTAGCCTGGTGTGTTAGCACAACTCTATTGCCAAAACACTGTTAAAATTTGACATCCTGAAACACTGTCAAAATTTGACTTCTTCAAAACAATTTTTTTAGCCCTCTTTTTTTATTTTTTTTTTTTTACATACATGCCCAGTATATTCAAGAGCAAAACCATTAGGCCTCAAAGTTCAGCACCATGATAAACTTAAGTGCCAGTTAATAACTTGCCAAGCAGAGCACTCATGGACTCTGGACACAAAGTCTAGTGAGGTTGCTGGAGAACGCTACATACCCAGGCCTAATGGAGATCCGCACCACGAAGTGCTGTTATGGGGTACTAACCCAGCACCCCTTCCCTTCCTCAGGTGGGAGTTTAAGAAGGCTGCTCGCCTCCATAAGGGAAGAAAGGGAAGAACTCATGAAAGTAAGAGTTTGCCAGTTTTGCCAGTGTCCGTCAGAAATTCTAAGATTTGACTAGGCATTATTATTATAGATGTTTTTGAGATAATTCCTTCTTGACTTCTTTTTAAACTAATTCTTCAGTTTTCCATACAACAAATCTCTAATTAGACTCTCAATGCAGTAAAGTCTCTAAGCAAGTGAAAACAGTTTAAATCTGATCTACATTAACACAATTACAATGTGCTTAAAATGACAGGTGCTGGCTGGGGTGGACAGTACTTGCCTCTCCCAAAACGTAGCCAGAGGTCTCAGTAACCTCCCTACCACTGCAGTTAATGCACAGAAGAGCTTTCACTGTGTTTTCATGCTGCCTTGAAGACACTCCCAAGTAGGGAGTTTCTTTACTGAAACTTCCTTGTTGTAATGCAAATGAAGAGCAGAGCTGAGCCTACAGTGTTGAGTGAACATAAATTGAAATGCCTTAACCGGATTTCATTTCCATGCCTTCCCTCTTTTATTCTGTAGGGGAGATGTGTCATCATGAAGTTTAAAAGAAAGCTCTCTATGTATCCTGCTTCTGTTTACAAAAGGCTGCTCACCTTTCTATTTGCTATTTTAAAAACAAACTAAAAAGAAACGCACTCTTCATCAAAAAAAAAGTCCTTTTACATCTTTGCAGAGAGCAGTCACTTTGAAAAACGCTCGGTTGAGACATGTACATTAATTCAGTTAGTGAGAGTCATAGGATTTGTATCCAACATCAGCATTAACTCACCAGCCATTTACATCAAAATATTCTGCAGCAAAAAATAGATTACTACCTAGAGTGAAAAAACTTAGCACGTAGAACAGCACCACATTAAACAGCTGTGCATGACTAATTTTAATGTGGGCTATCTGTAATTATGGTGGCATTACAGAATAACAACGATGGTTTTCACACTGGCTGATCAGAAAGAAATTCTTCTATTCAGCTTCACTGAAGCAATTGCACAGCACAAAATGGGCCAGGAGAGTCTTCATTGGCTTTAGTCCAGGGTGATACCCCACTAGGGCTTTGCGGAAGAGGACTATAGCCTGTCGAGCCCGTCAAAATGTGTTTCTGTTGGATTTACTGACCATTCCTTTTATCTCCAGATTGTGAAAAGGAGGGAGCGTATTGCCTGTAAGCCTCTGGAAATCCTTCCTCCTTGGGTCTGGTACACCTGGTATTTTGGTGTACAGACGGTATCACAGGACACTGAAACATAAGGTCTTTCAGAAGTAGGGAGATGAAGAAAAGGGAGAAATCAAGAAGGTGGGGCTGTTTAGGCCCTTTTTATTGCTCCTCAGCACTGTCATCTTGGGTTTCCACCTGGACGGCCCTGCTCTGCTACGAGGTGTGATAAGCCCTGGAGACAGGCAGCTCCTCCGACATCCAGAGGGCTGGACATTGGCCATTCTTGCTGCTCCCCTACTCCCTTCACCCACCGCTCTCCCTGTCTGTTTCTGTGATATTGATCCTCTCCATGGGATTTTTTCCCAGGGTTGTCTTGAGACACCAGCTGCCCAGAGCTCCTTCTCTGCCTTCCATCCCTCCCTGCGGCAGAGGGCAGCAGGGCTCCCCCATGCCCACCCCCATTTCATGCTCTCTCCACAGAGAGCTCTGGGATCGCTGGTGCTCCTCATTTGGGTAGGTGTGCTTGATCATCTCATGCTCCTACTTATGGTACTGTTTTTGCAGTCACTGTGATTACGCCTGTACGTAGAGCATTGCACAGTTTCGAAATCCCTGTGCTAAGGGATTCTCACCTGACTACCAATGCAGAGCTAAGCTTTGTGCTTCAAGACCGATTGACGAGAAGTTTTAAGTAAAATTGAAGTAGTGGTAATACCTCCAGTAACTTCCACTGTACCTAATCCTCACCATCTGTGCTGATGGTAACCACCATCAAGCCAAACAAGATATCCATGCAGTAATCCCAGGCCCTCTTGCTACATTTTCATGCAGGTGTGGTGCTTGAAAAGACTTGTAGAGGTCCATATACACATCCTATAAATTTTTATTACTATAGCGTGAGTTTTACCCTGGAACTCCATTCATAGCCATCCTTGCCGTTATGTCTATATAATGGGCCAGGCAGGCATTGCCCTATCAGATATAGCATTTACTCATAAGCCCAGCCTGATGAAGCCTCTTCGGTATGCCGTACATAACGGCAATGTAGTTCCCAAGGATAATGTTAACCAAAGTAAACATGATGCCAGGCAGAGAAGGGTTTGCAGAACCAAGATTTTAGCTGTCAGTCACACCAACTGACACCAACAGACTCTGTAATGCCATTAAACTCAACCTGTAGCTGCATATCCATGAGTTTTCTGTTGCCAAGTCCTTAGTTTCAGCTTTATTTATAAAGTTGTCCTCCCCTACAGAGCTAACTACAGGTGTGGTTTGAGCATCTCTGGGAGTCATTCAAGTGGAAGAGCTTCATGATAGAGTGGCTGCCCTGAGTATTGCTTGGAGAAGCATTAACAAAAGTGTCATAAAGCAGGTTAGAAAAAGCTGTTTCTGTGCATTGCAGAATGTTTACATAGCAATTTTCCCTTTAAAGCACCCACAATTTTTCAGATGAAAGCATTCTGTTCAGTAAAGCTCAGCATGATCCCAGCTGCTGGGGCTGCTTTAAGTTGCTGTTACAAAAACTGCCCAGAGGAAAGAAGATCCAAGCAAGATGTGCATTTTTTTCTGGAGACCGTGAAAAAGTACATCACTGCTGTTGTGCCGCAGCCTTTTTCTGATAATATCTTTGCAGGAGGTAGACAGGACTGAAATAATGACAGTTCTCTGCAGCTCTTCAGAAAGGATGAAAAGTCAGTAGAGGCTTCACATCTGCAAAACATGACTCAACACCCAAAAGGTTTTGGTTTGAACAATGCATTTTCGTTTTTAGGCCAAATACTCATTAGATACAAGAGAGGAGATCTGATGACCTCTCAAATTTGACTCCTTCCAAAGACGAAGGTTAAAAGGCACTGCAGCTTTTGCTCAGTGCCTTTTGTTTTTCACTCTCACAGCCTGGGAGATGCAGGGAAGGTGACCAGTAAATCCACGTGAGTCAGGATACTCCAGTATGAGAAGTAAGCCTTCGTTTACTCAGCCATTAAAAAAAAATTCTGCTAAAATTATTGGTTATTATTTCTATTTTTGCCTTCCAACGAGTAAGCAAATACTGTTTGATATTGACAGCTGTTGTTAAATATTGGAAGTAAAGGGAAACATCATGACCCAGCACCGGGGAGGGGAGGGTAGGGCTGCCATTCATTTCGATAGATATGTTTAATCATCAACCATATACTGCACTCTGATCTGTGCAACATCTGACTTCTGATGAGAAGTTCCGAGAGTGATTACTGAAGGCAACAACTTGCATGAAGAAACAGTCTCATTGAAAGTACACGTTGCAAAGAAGAAATAACTAAATCAAGATCTAAGCATTAATTTCTCATTGACATCATTGGGTACTGTGTATACATGCATTCAGCACAAAATAGTTTTGGTAATTAAAATAATTAAAGTTACTTCATTTCGCAGAAGTTGTATTTGATGATCAGCTGCAATTCATGGGTTAACACTTTGCGTTATTTTAGCAAAATTGAAAAGCTGGGGTTTCAATGCATCGCTAGTCCTTATGCTCAGCTGGAAATGTGCAAGGGTAAGCTTGCTTGTCTCTAATCGCTGTCATTTAAGGTTTATGTTTTACCTGATCATTTCATTCATCGCAACAGAAGGAGGAAAAACAGCCTATTGTCACAAAAATACGCTTTTGCAACTAGCTCTGAAAAGGTAAAATGTTTCCCTCAGAAAACTCTTATTCCTATAAAAGGCAAAAATCCCTCAGTAAGATCACCCTTCTGCCTTAAGATAATAAACTAATTCAATGCTAACGTTTTAAATTGCTCCTGAAGTAACACGAAGGAGATATTCTGGTCACGTGGGTGTTGTACACGTGAACAGTTACAGAAAAGATTTTCCAATATTCAGAGACAGAAAAACAGGGAGACTCATCTTCATAGAAGGAATGAGACTCCTGCCAGGGACTGCAGACCACTTGCTCTTCTGCCTCAAGCCCAAAGCATCTGCAATGGCCTTACCCAGGTACCGTGTGTCTGCTGTGTCATGGGGAAAAAAATAGTGACTGTGAACGTCTCTACTTGAGGTATGTTTTTAAACAAAGAGGTCCAGAACAGCAAACCCCAAGTAACCTGCCTGATACAGGGGATTTGT
Organism: Steatornis caripensis; assembly: GCA_013398225.1. NCBI lineage: Eukaryota > Metazoa > Chordata > Aves > Caprimulgiformes > Steatornithidae > Steatornis > Steatornis caripensis. The sequence goes on along the minus strand of VZSC01016554.1, from coordinate 250,716 downwards.
TGTCAACGTCTTCGTAATGGGGAATCAAGGAAAGCGATTGCAACATCGCAGCCGTGGTGTAATGGCTGCTACACAAACAAGTACAATAAACAAATGAAAGCTGCTGGAATGAGCTCTGAGTGCAGGAGGTCGCTGAGCGCACAGCCTGGACGCTCCTCGCGGCAGTGTCCCGGTGACAGTCCTGTCACCTGCCACAGAGAGCAGGGACCAAGGCTACTCCTGCCTCTGCCAGGGCACTGCCCGGCACACGGGGCCCTGGCGCACGCGAGCGAGCAGGTAACCCTGACAGTTTCTGGGAGGAGATGGTGGAGTTTTGCCATGTCCCAGCTAATCTTCTGTAATTCTGGTTGCACGGGGTTTTTTGCTTGGCAATGGTTCATTTTTTGGCCATCTGAATAATCGGTACCTCTAATGACTGAGTATCATTCCTTTCCAAAGTATCTGTAGAGATTATTCCCATTTTAATATATTCCTTTACTACGGGCATTTCTGGTTGAAATGTAAATCTTCTTTCCCGTGAAGGGAAATTTGGAAAAGCGTCACTGTCAGATCTCTGTGAGATCCATTATATTTTATTTTGCATAGGTCTAGCAGTAACGCCTGTGTCACAGGAACCGACTTTAAGGGTGACAACAGTCTTCTCTTTAACTAGTGACTCCGTAACCAGGCCAGGCTAAGCATTATTCTTGATGTTTTCCACCTCGTATATCCCGAAAAAGATTTTGCAGACCGGTCTGTCCTCGTGACGCCTGTGCAGCCCTGCTCCTTTCAGTGTACGTACACAGGTTTAACCAGGTTTAACAGAAACTTGGTAAACAGCTGTGCTGAAAACGTAGCACACGAAATGAAATCTCGCTTCATTTTAGCGCACAATCGTATGTTATTATTTACCGAAACAATTTAAGTTGCTTTTAATTTACAGATAGTTATGACCCCCTTGTCCTGAAACCTGTCTATCTGATAACGTTTCTCCTTGATTCCATGATTCAGAGATGGAAAGGGGTTGGAGTTGCTCTGAAAGAAGTTCTCTGTACTGCAAACAAGACTCGAAGACTGAACAGATTTTGTCAACAGTCCTATTCCTTCCATTTAAGCCACATAATCTCCTTTAAAGTCACCAGTAAACCCCTGGCTTTGTATGAAAATAGACAAGATAACATTCTCATCACTGTCTTTTGTTTTAAAAATTTATTTTTTTTAATTCGGCCTCTACGAGCTCTGAGATAAGATTCGAACCCTTTCTTTAGTTACTGCAAAAGAAACTTCTACATCAGTCCAATTTAGTGTCAAATACTGGAACCACCATTCCTGGGAGGAGAGGGCAAGAATCACACATCAGCTATGACACACAAGAAAATCACATGCTTTAATCATAGTTGCGCTTTATGTCTACAAATTCACAGACAGACTGAGACTACAGTGCAGCCTTTACTAATTTTTTTCTTGAATCATATTTCAATCCTTTAAAGCAGATACTTGTGGGAATCCAGTTGCTTTGTTCTCCAGTAACTTTTTTCCTGCACTTTGCTCTAGGAGTTTTAGTACTGCTAAGAACTGAAGCCACACTTAAACTACTTTTAATAAAGTAAATGTGTTACCACACTTCAGTACTGCCTAACACAACTGAGCATTTACTAAACTTAAATAGCATGTCATGTGCAAGCCCAGCAAGCAAACACATCGAGAAAATCTGTCACATCAGGGATGACTGAAGCAAGCAGCAAGCACAGCTAGGGCCCGACACTGATAAACTGGAAGCGACAAATTTTTTTAAATTCTGTTTCTTGCATTTTGCTTTGCATACAAATCATACTGTAAATAAACCGTAAATACTGACTACACGTCTCACTTCACACCGAGCCCCCTGTGAGAACTCCCGTTTCAGGATTACTTGACAGTCACCTGGGATGTAAAAGGTGATTTCTGGGGAGTCACCATATGTACTTATATAAAGACACATCCAGACCAGCAAAGCACACATGGAGGATGGTTCCTGTGTGAACAAGTCAGCTTCCACGGTGTGATAGAAAATTTCAGTCACTGAGCAAACTTAAAATAATTACTTGAATCTATTCAACTTCACCTCCCTCAGGACAAATATGCATACTAGGAACTTAAATCCTGATATTTTTTATGGGTCGACTTCCTTGGAACACGGAAAAAATTTCGAAAAAAATTGGTCACTTTGCCTATTTTTGCAACGCTCATTCAAATATCAGCAAGTATTTCTCAGCATGAGTCACTATCCACATCTCTGTTGCTATAATTAGATTCCACATTTTCAATAGAAACTCTGGCTCCCGTTCCTACTCTTCACTTAGAAGATGAACACAAGCCAGCTGTTTTGAGTTTTATTAGAAAACCATGAAGTTTTCCAAAGCAACTATGCATTAATTTTGTTTGTTTGTTTGTTTTAGAATTCAGATACACCAAAATCAAAACAACTAGCTACTCAAGCATCGGTTAATCAACCCATACTTCAGACGTCACCATGCAGTCAACTAGAGTTAACACAAGGAAACTGCAAAATAATAACGCTAACTCCTCTTCTGAATNAGAATTCAGATACACCAAAATCAAAACAACTAGCTACTCAAGCATCGGTTAATCAACCCATACTTCAGACGTCACCATGCAGTCAACTAGAGTTAACACAAGGAAACTGCAAAATAATAATGCTAACTCCTCTTCCGAATTCTAGGGAGCGAACCTTTGGCAAACCTTATAACCAAGCGCCATTGCCCTTCTGCCTCTCAAAGCTAGGAAAATGGAAGTGGAAAGCTGTACCTGGGGAGAGGCTGGTGTGCTCCTGTGGGTGCTGGCTGCTGCCGGGCTCCCGCTGCCTGCCTCACCGGGCAGCTCAGTGCCTCCGTGGCCACAGCTGCCTGCGCAGGTCAATGTTTTACCAGGCTGTGAGCAGCTTGCTGTCCCACCCTCCCTGCAAACACACCGTTGGGAAGGCAGCACTGGGGCCACAGGGGCAGAGCCAGTGTTGAAAAGTTCACCCCTCTTCTACCCGCCTTGTCCTCCACAGGGAAAACAAAGCACAAAAAAAGGGGACATCTGCTAAGAGGGGAATGTAGGGAAAGCATGCCACGAAGGAGAAAAAAAAACCCAGCTACATAAATGGTACTATTAATAGATAATTTGTGACAGGTAAAACATGATAACCGTTCTCTGTACTGTTCTAAGACTGCGTGCAAGCCTAGGCGTGCCTGGCTGAAAGATGAGAGGGAACGCTTAATTTATGAGAGTACATATACTTCCAAATAAACCTTTGGCATAGGAGTGCCGTCATTCAAATTACAGCTAAAACTTGAAAAACCAAAATAACAACAAAAAGATCTGAAACGGCATGATAAAATAACACAGAGGGAACCTAAACCCGAAGAACAGGGTAAAGAAACGGCCAAGGCAACCTGTGATAGTCTACCTTGCAGGTAGAGGCTCTGCCCCTGCGTCTTGGCTTCTCGGGAATGCCTCAGAGTTAAAGCTCTACCAGCTCTAGCCAGAGCTTTCTGCTTCCCTGCATGTCAAAAATTACAAGCAGAGGGCAGCCGAACCAGGCTGGCAGCCGAGTGCGTTGCTGACAAGGTTCCACTGTCGCTCCCCAAGGAGGAGAGGACAGCTGCTGAGTTTGGGAAGGACTCGGCGGCTGGGACTCANACCAGCTCTAGCCAGAGCTTTCTGCTTCCCTGCATGTCAAAAATTACAAGCAGAGGGCAGCCGAACCAGGCTGGCAGCCGAGTGCGTTGCTGACAAGGTTCCACTGTCGCTCCCCAAGGAGGAGAAGACAGCTGCCGAGTTTGGGAAGGACTCGGCGGCTGGGACTCCGTGGCTGGTCCCAACCTGGGAGAACCTTTCTGGACCTGGTATGCCGATGTGTGCTCACAGAGGAGCAACAGGAAAATCTAGGCTATGTTGTGTCCTGGTTTTGTGACACTGCCTCATCTATCATGGTCTTTCAGCCCTGGTTTGGGCAAGAGTGATTCATTTTGTCTAATCTAGGATTCCTGACTTGAGCAGTACGTGTTTTAATGCACGTGTTTAAGGAGAAAATCTCCATTACTGGCTGCTCTAGCTAGTCAAATTAGCTACGAAAACCTGCCATGTAGAGCAACAAGGAGCAAGTTCATGTGCTGGGTTTGCTGTTGATCTGAATCTTGTACAGTCTTGCACAGGGATAGGGTTGTCCACGCTTGGTGATGCTGGGCTGAGGGACACCAGCTGAATCAGGTCCTGTTAGAGAGGGTTTCTCTGCCCGCTGGGTACACTGCAGTGTACTCAGGGGTGGCCAGGGGCACAGTTGCCTCCAGCTCACCAGCTGGCACACACTTGTGACACTGTTTGTTGGCACAGCAACAGGCTTTGGCTGGACTCGAGCAGATGTGTCACTGAAAGCAGGAGTGCCTTCCCTGAGCCAAGACTCCTGAGGGGGGCTTCCTCAGAGACCAGAGCAAGCCCTCAGGGGCCAATGCGTGGCCAGCCATTGTGGCAACGCGAGCCCTGTGTCTGCAGCCCGTGCCACATGCCCAGTGCACCCACCGTACACGAGCCTGCTCAGCTCTCCAAGGTGTCAGCATTTGCTGTGGGTACTTTCAGGTGTGGTGTTCCCTCCTGCCAATCTGCACTCACCTCCTGTCCCCTTTTGCCTGGAAAAGGAGAGGCAGAAGGGGAATCTCTCACACATTTGATATTTAAGGCCACCGTGGTGGCAGCCTGTGACCTAGTAGGACAGGGTGTTGGCACAAGTAGGGAAGGCATATGGACTTCCCTACAGCTGCTAGACACAATCTTGCTGCTGTAGGACAACCTGCAAGACCTGGCAATGTCCTTTGCGTAAGCCTTATTAATTCACAACTGTCCACTTGTATTCCCTCTAGATAAAAAACCCTCCCAGCTGCTTTACAGCATCCGCTCCCAACCTGTGAGGAAGAGCACTGTGCTGAATGCACAGGGGAGGGAGAGACCCATCTTCTTCTGCCAGCTTCTCAGGCTTGCAGCAGAACGCTTGCCACATCACGCTAGCCTCTCGGTGCCTCAATGATACCCTAGTTGTAAGTGGAAATAATAACAATCTGCGATTCCACAGAGCTGCTTGGAGTCTCAGCCGTGCCTATCACCTCTGAGATCCCCAGGCAGAAAGAGAGGTCTTATCTGAAAGAGCTATCTGGACTTAAGACCCTGCCTAACCAGCTCCAGGAAGCAGGAACTGCTCACAGCAGTCTTGCTCCACCTGGTATCGAGAGCTGGTCCCAGACAGGAGGACTGGGTGGGCAAGGCGGGAGGTCCAGCCACGCTGTTTCTCTTTCCTGCTTGTATAAGGACTCCACTCAAGACTTTCCAGACCGTCCCAACAAAACCTGAGGGGAAGATATGATGTTTCTGTGAAAGGGTCTGCTTTTGGCAACTTGGTGTTGCCTGGTCGCAGAAAGGTTTCAGCAGAAGACTCTGGAGGACCACTGCCCACCCATTTAGATTAGATGTAGATTTTATCACTGTTGCGTTTCATGTCATGGCACTGCCGGTCCGGTCTCCAGCAAGGTTGGAAACTGAGGCTGCAGTTGTGAGATCTGGAAGTGGAAGAGCGGCATGCTGGTACTCGAGTTCCAGAGCCAGCTCAAATTTAGTTTGCCTGGAAGTGTATACATGGTCGCTGCCTATTATGGGACGGTTGTATAAATACTTTTCCATGGTGCTAATACTTCTGCCATGCATGTTAGCCTGGTACAGACCTAAGAGAGTCAAATTCTGTGTAGTACTGATGCATTGAGGTCAAAGGACTTCAGAGAAACTCTGTTATCAGTCATACCTGCCAGATGTAGCTACCACAGAAAAATCATGGCTCTGCTATGGTATAGCTGAAGTTGTATCATGTCACCCTGGACAAATAGAACAGTGGACAATTTGATGGGTCCTCCCACTAAATCTGCCCCTGTAGATAATCTGATATAATGCAACAGAAACCAAATGTTTTTTCATTGTTACACAAGCAATAAGAAAAAGGGATTATCGTCCCTACATAACTCTGTATAGCTTGTGAAAACTCAAGTCTTTCATTCACACACGTTTGTGCAGGCTTTTCTCTGGTTTTCAGAGATTAACCTCTAAATGAAAATCATCTGAAAACAATGAGCTTTACCTTTCTTTGAAAGAAAGTAATAGAAGTAGTAATTTTTATAGGATATTCGATCTGAAAGCAAATTGCGAACGCGAACCCCTGGATTAAGTACCGTTGTGAGGCATTTCCCTGAAGTGTTGATGCCTTTGGCTCTTCAACAGGTTGGGGTAGGCTGAGATAAAGTAATTTCCCAAAGGTCACACAGCAAGACGGTACCACGCCTGCAGTCAGCCCTGCAGGTATCATTGCCCGTGTTCCTGAAACGAGTGCGGTTGGCTTCTGGCCAGCCCGAGTTTAACATGCTTCTCCTCATTTTCCACTCTCAGAGATGAGGTTTTTACAACCCAGGGCTCAGAGAGAGGTGGCTGCTTCTCAGGAAGCCAAGTCTGCCCCTGTGTCACCTGGTCCAAAGTTCCCCGCACCACGCTTTTGCAGATAACCAAGGGTGGGTTTCTGATTAACACACCGCTGACAGGAGAGACTGTGACCCATGGAAACTTGGCGTTTCAGTCTCTTCTCAGTGCACAACCTTTGTCACAGAGCACAGGTTTCAAGGGCAACATAACACTTGCATATTTACTTACTGCAAATGGAGGAGGTGCTGGGTTATACAGCACACAGACTATAAAGTCAAACATTAATTTAGTACAGGCACCGTATAACTTCAGGCTGGCTTGGGAGCAAGAAAAGTAAAAGATATGGACATTAAATGTGAAAAAGCACCTAAAATTCCCAGGCTTTTGGGCAATGCACTTTCAATGAAAAACCAATTTACTTACAAAGTGTTAGCAGCCCTAACAATAAACAGATCAAACAACAAAGCTAAAATGTGGGGATCAAGTAACAGACAGGGAAATTTCTGTGAATCTTTAGTGGGGTTTAATTTTGTTCCAGTTCTCTTCCAACAGATGCATCTGTATTTCATCCTGCATGGCAACACTTGCTTTGGAAAACGGTACAGGCAGACCCAGAGGGGCTACTGTGGAGGCTTTGAAAACTCCATGTTCCCAGTAAAGGATCTCCTGTATATCTGAGCACACAATGCTGTCAGGAATATGTTCAGACCCGTCCCTGAGGAGCGTGTCGAAACCACCTCCCCAGGAAATACTGCAACAGCACCGATTGCCTCCAACTGGAGCTACGTCCCCACCTCTGGAGCACAAGGACTAGCAACCACCTGCTGCAAAAGAAACAGGTGGGAGGGGGAAAATTATCGCTGTGAGCCGTGGAAGATTGGTATCGAACAGGAAAATGGCAGAGACATGAAGCGATGAACTTAGAGGGCTCTTCAGCAGTGGCCTGAAGGTGGCACACATGAGGACGCCTTTCCAGCTGTGGCTTTGGCTGGGTGCCTGGCTCTCGGAAATCATACCTGGCCATGCCAGCAGTACAAGAGCTACGGCCTTGCCATACCTATTCTTCCCTTCAGTCCATAATTTAGTATCTTCTGCTGAGATTTCAGAGCAAAATGCCCTGTACATCTTCATCTACTGCAGAAGGGGTCCTCAGCACTGGACAGACCAAGTGCTCCTCTGGCTGATAAGAGGAAAGATATAGCAAGGGAATTAATTACAAACCACCTCTACTAGCTGATCCCAGAGCTGTTTTGCTAGTGGTTTCGCTGGGCAGAGTTTCAGTCATCACTATTCCCTTGGAGGGAACTGACCTTGCAAAATACATGACATATGTAAGAAAACTTGCTCACGAGTCACAGACAAACAGCGTGTTGATGGGAAAGAATACTTGCAAGCAGTTTCTGTAGAGCTGATTTGTTAAACACCTGGCTAGCAAAGAATGGGCAACACTGGTAGAAAATAATGTAACGCCAGGCTATAAACTCCCTAAAAGAAGACGTTTCATTAAAAAACCCAACCTTATCCAACCTTTCTTGTTCATTCCCTTATTTGCAGCTTTCTTTTGAAAAAATTGTATTTCAAAACCTTATCATCCAAAGCTTGCTTGAGAACTGCCTATTTTGACTTTATCTGTGTTTTGTACGACCACACTATGCCGGCGATTTAGCAACTTCAAGCTGCAGACGAATGTTTCAAAATATTCCCTTCTTTGTAGCTGTTCAACCGCTTTTACATGTATTGCTGCATTGCATGATGCCGCCCACGGTCACGCTTAGGAAAGGATCGTGTTGGAAACGCGATGGTTTGATATCACAGATGTGCCTTCCCCATGGGTTTGATTTTAGTGCAAAAGTGCCTCAGCTAAGCTGCTTCTGGGATTTCCCTGATGTGACAATTACTGATCAGGAAGAATCTCAGGCTCGGGATTTGATGATGCTGATTTAGTCAGGGTCCTCACCGGGCAGTCGAGGGGTCTGTGTGGTTTGGGTGCTAGAGCAATGTCCCCATTGTGTCTCAGGTCCCTCATGTCTGCCTGTGCAGACTGGAACTGGAGGAGCAAACAGGCAGGTTGGCAATGGTCTGGGGGGAAATGTCCGGGAGCACCGACGGCACCGGGAGTGCCGAGCAGGCACATCTGCTCTCGCCTGCCATCGGGATGATGCTGGGTGCACGTAACACTGTCTGTAGTGCATTGGGGAGTGCCACAGAAAGGTATCCTGGCAAAATGGGAGAGCTTTTCAGCTGCAGTGCAAGATTATTACTACTTCAGGGGGAAAACCAGAATGTGTTGAACCATATTTTTAGAAGAACTTGTCTCTCAGGCACAAAAACAAGCTTGAGCTCAAAACAGAGCCCCATAGATGACTTGGGCACAGGTGTCACAAGAGGATTTTTGAAGAGCAGAGTGATTTTATAAATCAGACCCTTTCCCAGGGAGGTTGGCGTGGCAGCCACTAGCTCTCAGACCATGCTCAACTGCTGCAGACACCAACCCAGGGCATCAGGCTTCCCAAGTGCCAAGCGACCTGCAGCAGCTCTGCAGGGTCTGCAAGGAGTCCCTTGCAGAGGGTGCCATTTGCCACACCAATGTGCTGCCAGACATGAAAGGCAGGTAGAAAATACACTGAAGTATTTACAAGTTTCTGTGACTGTTGCTTAGAAAATGTAAAAGTTTGAAAGATTAAGCAACCTTAATATCAGTATAGCGTTTTTACTAATTTCCTCCTTTAAAAGGGTGTTACTAGGAAGAGACATTTCTTCCGCTTACATTTCAGTTAAGACATTTTTAATTACTTGGTTAAATACATATATTATGCATATGAATTTAAAAATCAGAAGACACAGTTTGGTACATGACATTTTTTCCCCTGTAGTTCCTTTAAGATAAGAATAAAATCGTTTATTTTATACAGGAGAGTACCTGAACCAACATCTATGGACTGTCTGCCTACATCTATCTATTATCTATCTTTCTATCAAGATACATTGCGTTTTACAGTACCTTGGGACATCTGACTGGGTACGTTGAGCTGTGAAAAATCAGGATTTCTAACAAAAGAGTACACACGTGTTACTAACAATGCCTTAATTCTACTTTCTTGGGCTTTAACATTGGAACTGAAACTAGGCTATAGCCATTTGAGAAATGACCAGTCTTAGCAGTGTTCTTAGTGCCTTAGGTTCAATTCGGGCTAAAATTTGCCATGTAATTCAGTGCCTAACATTTGATGACATGAAACATCTTCGTCAGACTCCACAAGTGGAGCTATTTGCTTTGAATGAACTCTAGAAGATAAGTAATGTTTCTATTTAAAAATAATGCTTAAGAAGATAATACATATGGAGATTTTATAGCTGAATGGAAAAGCTGGGACTGAATAAGCCTTTCCAGCAGATACTGCCAAGCAGATGAATGAATGTTCTTGTTTGTTTTGCTGAGAATCCCAGAGGAGATATTGATACAGATCTCTGCAAGGCCAGTGCCTGAGGACTGTGTTTAAATATTNATGCTTAAGAAGATAATACATATGGAGATTTTATAGCTGAATGGAAAAGCTGGGACTGAATAAGCCTTTCCAGCAGATACTGCCAAGCAGATGAATGAATGTTCTTGTTTGTTTTGCTGAGAATCCCAGAGGAGATATTGATACAGATCTCTGCAAGGCCAGTGCCTAAGGACTGTGTTTAAATATTTGGAGGCTATTATTTACTGCTTAATTATCCCCATGCAATCAAAAACATCCCTCAGCTTCAGCACACAGATGCCTTTTACATCATGTCCACCTCATCACCAAATTCAAGGCACGAGAAACAACGTTTGTAGATGAGTGGGATGCAGGTCTGAAGGGCTGATCTGCACAGTGGGCCTCTTGCTTTGTGGTTTTCCTATCATCTACCCATGAAAGGTGTCCAGCTGCCATTCACTCCTCTCTTTTGGAGGAGCCCTAAGGTGGAAGGAGGCTTCCTGAAATAGAAACAGCTTGAGGGGAGGAGGGTGTCTAGAGGTAGTGGCATGGTTAAGACATGGCTGGAGCTAGATGGGCAACCACAAAAATGCGAGGGAGATTGAGGATGCTTAGGATGGAGTCAGGGATTTTATAATTTTCTGGAATGAAGTGAATAGAGAATCACAGAGACTAACAGGTGTGGTTCAAGAGGAGTAGGAGTCATGAACTGCTTACGGGACAGGTAATAGCTGGAAAAGAAGGTGGGACACAGCTGGAAAGTGTCTTGCATGTAGAAGAAATGAGAGAAAATCCATAATTTCTGAAGGGAAAAAAATATAGGATGGGGCAACCCAGCTGCTGGAGTGAGGTAAGATGTTTTGGAGGGCCAACTAACAAGACATAGTAATGCTTGTGAGAAAGAAGAAAATATATGATCTACAAGGAGAAAATTAGGGTTGAATTGGAAAGAAGCAGCAGTAAATACAGAATTTACAAATGCTGGCTTTAAAGAAATGTGAATGAGAAAGATAAAATAATAGTGTACTGAAAGGACGTATCCGAAGGCACAGCTAGTCTCTGGGTGAAGGAAGAATTGATGGATCATCTGCTTTCAACCCAGGCATTTGGCAGCACTGTACTGGCTGCTGGAAGCCACACTTGCACAAAGACGAAAGAGAGGGAGTCCACCTAGAGAGAGAAGAGGAGACAAGCTGGACGTGACAGCGCAAGAGGGCCCGACTACAGAAAAACAGGGAGGTTACAGCCAAAATTACCTGTGTGGTGGAGGTGGTCCTGAGGCAGGGGTGAAAGGAAGAGTAGGAACTGGAGGGGTAACGGTTCAGAAAGAAAAATGAAACAATGAACCTTTTTCCTGTTTATGATAAAAATAGCCCCAAGCAGACTTTCTTACTTATTAAAAATCTTCACATAAAAGGAGCCTAGGAGAACCAGCAGTACCCTCTCTACAGCAGCTACATCACATGTGCAAATAAAATATGTTGCTAAACTTGTCCTTTTTCCTATGTAAGGACTAAAACCGGATATCATTTACTCCCATGCATACACAACCAGTAATACTTTATGCTTGTAGTGTTCCTGTCCATTGTGTGAAAGCTGGAGAATTGAGTAACACGATGTTCTGTACCAGAAAACTGCAGCATTTAGCCAGTGTATCAGTTTCCCAGAGTAGTTTTATGGTATTTCTATTTTTTAGATCTTCCATTAATGCTCAAAGTAGATCTGTTTTTCCATGAAAAGGAATGATTTAGGAGAAAATCTGTAATGCCTGCTCTGGCAAACTCATTGGTGCATTTTCAGACATTGGTGGCAAATTGATCTGCAATCTGGCTGTGCAGAGGCTCACAGCATGGCTAGAGGGAAAATCACGATTCAGACTCCCAAGTTACAAAATCCACTTTGTTCCGACACTTGTTTTTAGAATTCAAAAACCTTTCACCGGATTCTGCAGAACTCACTTTGTAACCTTTCATCTTAGGCAGACGCTATTTTTAGAGCTGACATACAGAACCCTGCTCTGCTCGCTACTATGAAATCAGGAGCTGTTGGATACATGTATTCCAGTATTTTTTTAAAAGTGCTATTTTTAAGCAGAGGTGCAGCTACTTGTTGTTGGCTGTGTCTGGGTCCAGTTTACCTGCAGGCTACAATTCAGATTTGAGGCTTGGGTCTGTTTTACATTATAACTGGAATTACACAGTTTGCTCTCATTGACATTTGATAGAGGGTCTCTCAGGACTAGCTTGCTCTTGCAAAACTTCTGCTTAGAACAAAACCTCTCTGAGAACAACAGTTTTCATTTGAGTTGAGCTGCATCTGTACTAGTCCCAGATCTTTGGCTTTGTAGATTCAAAATAGTCCCCTAACCGGTGAGGATTTAAGCACCTGAAATGAAAGGATGTGTTTGATTCAACACAGCTCCGTTTATTCCATGTGGATATTGAAGAGTATTGAAGTTTTAGCTGTGTTGTGAACTCCTAGCTTGGTCATTTTTATGGTACTGCACATCAGTCGTGGACAGCTAGATTTTTTTTTGTTTTGTAAACACAGTGGAATAGATGTGTGGAAACCATTGTTCTGAAATAACATACGTTCAGAGAACTAAATGGATGTTACAGACCATTGTGAAGAGGGATGGCAAATCATATTTTAATGATTAACAACACTCCGAGCATCACCGGATTGTGAGAAAGGTCTTAAAAGATGCTTTGGGAAAGATTGCTGGGTGGCTGTCTAACAGTCACCTAACACTAACAAAATACCAGAGTCTGAAATCAAACAAACCGTGAGCAGTCTGGCAATGTCAAGAAGTGTGAGAATGGTATCGCAAACCTGTAAACAGGATTTTTTCATGATTGATCTACTCTCCTTTTTCTTTTGCAAATTATCGCCTGAATCTAAACCCAAACTTGACTGGTATTTTGGAATAATCCTGAGGTATTGTGCAGTGACAGTCAGTATTTCATGTTACAGTTACATACTTGTGGGCTTTTAAATGCTATTAATGGCTTACGCTGCACAGCCTTTCTGTTGAAGGAATCCCAGCTCAGTTGCTGAAGTAGTTTCACAAGGGTTTTCACCTCCTTTGACATACAGTCAGCTCTGAAGGAGAACACATCGTGAAATGATTGACGTTAGAAATTAAAAAGNTGTAAACAGGATTTTTTCATGATTGATTGTACTCTCCTTTTTCTTTTGCAAATTATCGCCTGAATCTAAACCCAAACTTGACTGGTATTTTGGAATAATCCTGAGGTATTGTGCAGTGACAGTCAGTATTTCATGTTACAGTTACATACTTGTGGGCTTTTAAATGCTATTAATGGCTTACGCTGCACAGCCTTTCCGTTGAAGGAATCCCAGCTCAGTTGCTGAAGTATTTTCACATAGGGTTTTCACCTCCTTTGATATACAGTCAGCTCTGAAGGAGAACACATTGTGAAATGATTGACGTTAGAAATTAAAAAGAAATACTTGGTTTCACTAAGGTTACTGGGAGCATTTTGAGAGACAGGAAGCATCTGTCTGATCTCACGCATTAGCCAGCTACTCGTTAAAGTGTAGGGATGGCTACACTTGGGAAACTGAGCATCTTGGCCACTTCTAGAGATTTTCTTACTGAAGTACAGCACTGTGTCCAGGAGTGCCAGCGGCAAGGACCATTCGTCCTAGAAAAGGCAGAAACTTCTCATCTATTTCATCATTAAAATTAAAAAAGGATCCTNAGGTTACTGGGAGCATTTTGAGAGACAGGAAGCATCTGTCTGATCTCACGCATTAGCCAGCTACTCGTTAAAGTGTAGGGACGGCTACACTTGGGAAACTGAGCATCTTGGCCACTTCTAGAGATTTTCTTACTGAAGTACAGCACTGTGTCCAGGAGTGCCAGCGGCAAGGACCATTCATCCTAGAAAAGGCAGAAACTTCTCATCTATTTCATTATTAAAATTAAAAAAGGATCCGGATCACAAATGGTGTTTCCATACCCTCACCAGTTGCTCAGGTAGGAAGTAGGGACACATGACTGCTTGAAAGTGGAGAACTGTGTTGAAGGAGAACAGGTCCAACACAACAAACAACAAGGTCTCTGCTGTGTTTGGTTTGGGGCCAGTCAAGGTTGCGCCTGCAAATTTCCTATTTGCCACTAAAAATAATAAATTGTCTCCTGCTAGACACCGAGTCTGTCTGAGCCAAAGTGAGAAATGCTACTGCGGTGTTTTTTGCAGAGCTACGGCATGCAGCCGGTGAGAGCCTGCCCTACCAGCCGGCACCACCTCGACCAGCCCCATTCTTCTCTGCAAGCTCGTTTCTGGGTTGGGGCACCAGTTCAAGAGCCGGGCTTGAGAGCCTGACACCACAGCGCATCTCTTGTGATCCTCCTCCAGCCCCAGCGTTCGCTTCCAGCGTGGCTGGGAGGATGCCAGGAGAGCAGCAGGCAGCTGGGGAGTGCCCCGCCGCCCCGGCCGGGCTGAGCCGTAACCCCAGCACATTTAGGGGAAAGGTAAGGTGTTTCTTCACACCAGGCTTCTCTCAGGAACGGAGGCAATGGCATGTTGGAACAATGTCACTCCTAGATACAAACAAGTGAGGGCAATTCAGCTGCTACAAATAAACAAATAGAAGCACAGATGGAAGAAAAATTGCACCTTTGGGATTTGCTGCTGTTCTTCATGTGCGCATTTGACACTTAGATTCTATTACGATGGGTGCTACAGTTCACCTATGGATTAAATCCCAGTTAGTGAGCCCATTTCTAGTTCTTGGATGATGCTACTTTTTTGATAGGTTGAACACAATTTCATTTGCTTGCAGTTAAGTAAGTCATCATTGTCAATCAACATTTTGTTACGGTGCTAAGCCCACAAAAAAACATGCACCAGGCAGAGTGGTGATGAATGTAAGCCTCTGGGATCACACTGTTTGTGAGCCTGAAATTCCAGGCTATGAATCAGTCTGCAGACTGTGTGGCAGAGCCTGCAGTGATCTTTTGCAAAAAAGGGCACATGGATTAACACTTGCCGAAACTTCATTTTCATCAGTGTGTTAGTCAATGTTTTGGGTGTTAGCGTCTTGCTGATTGAATTCTTTGTTAAGGAACAGAAAAGAAAGCGGTAGCTCTCAGGTCCTTTGGCATGCAGATCTCCAACCCATGATACTGTACCTCTTGGGGGGAGAGAAATGAAGGACAGATGGGTTTACACCAAGGAATTGCCACTGTTTAAACAAAGCATTCGCCATCCCTGTGCTACTCTTGATGCTGCTGGTTGTCAGGAGCTCTGCAAGCTTCTAGGCTTCTGCAGCCAGTGGAGCTGCTGGTGGGCATTCTGAGGGAATTTTTTTCTGGCAAGCAAACAGTCTGATGTGCCCCATGCCCTAGGTTAGCATCCCTTGGGTGCCACAAGAGACAAGGCAACACATGTCTGTTTAGTCCTGGAGCCTCTGTTCCTTCCACATTGTAACTGGAATTGGAGGCAAGGGGGTTGTATTGCCTTAACTCTGCTAAAATCCCTCCCCTGCCATCTATAGGCCCATATGAAGTACTATATGCAAGGAAGGAAAGAAGATAAATAATGTTCCAGAGAAGGTGAAAGGAATTCTGCATGGCCTCATTGAAACGGCATATCCCTGGGAAACGGATTTCTAGAAATTACATTTTCTACTGATTTTATTCCAGTTGAGCGAAGAAGGAAATGGCGGGACTATGGTAATCACTCAAAAAGAGGTTTCACCCCTTTCATATTATTGTTGATATTCTGTTAGAAACCTGTGTCTCCAAGGTCTTTTTTGCCTTGTGACTAAGACGCAGAAGCAATATCCAAGTTAAATGCCCGCATTTTTAATCTAAAGGAAAACAATACATTGCCCAGTCATGCAAATTAACGTATCAGTCAGAATCCACCGATTTGTCTGGAATATCAGATTATGATTTGAGACAACTTTTACCCTAGTGAGTCTGTATTCTTCGTTAAAGCGAATTAGTGTAATTCCACTACAGTCAAGGTAGTTGTACTATTTCACATATGTTCTTATACCGTCCTTATCATCTGAGGGCTTTGCAGCAGAGCTTCAAGTAATGTGACTAACGTCAGGACAAAGTCGCTTTATCACCTCTGAGACAAAACCTAAAAATGCTATAGCAGTTAGCACAACTTTAAAAATGCAGATACCATTTATAAAACTGTTTATAAAAGTCTGTATCGCAGGCAGTACAGATATGTACAGATCTCAAAAAAAGGTCCATATGAAAATGTACTCTAACTCCGCGCAGCCACAGAAAGGAAACTCATAGCTTACGAGGACATGCATTGGCGCACGCATTCAATGCCATTCTCATGCTTTTGTGCACGTATGTGTGCACAAAACCTGCAGTATCACTTTTGTTGCTTCTAAAAAAACAATTTAAAATAATTTTTTAAATTGTTACTTTTTAAAATTTTAAAAATAATTTATTTAAATAATTTTTAAAACAATTCCTAAGCAGAGTGATTTTTTTTTCTGATTTCCTCACATGCATTGCTTGTACTGTGCCACGCTGGTGCTCAGATTTATAAACCTACAAAACACAGTGCGCCAGAATCCGCTGGTCAGAGTCTCGCCACGGCTTCAGACTTTAAGGCAACGGAATTGCACTGATGTAATATGCTTTAACAAAGTGCTCATCATTGCTACAGTATAGAAGAGGGGGATAAATAATGCTTTTTTTATTCTGGTGGTCTGAAGAGAAGCAAGTTAATTTAAACTACTGAGTGTAATGTTTCCTGCTATATGTTCTCAAGCACAAGGGCAATACAAGTTTCGCTGTATTGCTGCGAAGGGTGTTTTACTTATTTAGAGGATAAAGGAAGAACACGGGGTCATTTGTTACTGCAGAAACTTCACAAAAATTATTTCAGTTTTATAAGAGAAAGCACAGAGCTCAATTCTGAGTCTTGTTGTGCACAGAAAGAGGAACAAAAAGGGGTAGGGGACACAGAGAAGGTGCTCTCTGCTAAGTTAATCTCGTCAGGCTAGTTTAACAGGGTTAAAAACCCTTCCCAGTGTAAATAACAGAGCACTACAGCACGTGGGGGTAGCATGGCTTCAAAGAGCTTAGCCTGCATCTTACTGGACCCCCAGCCAATGTACACCATCATGCGATGCTCCTGCCACTGAGCCCTACCGTCTTTCTCTGCATCTGGTGCCTATAGTTATTGCATAGCCGAGGGAGCGATGTTCTTCCTCACAGGCACTGTGCCACCACTGCTCCCTGCAGTGCTCTCTCCTCCGGCTCAGGAACAGATGGGAAGACAGAGTACCTTGAATTCATCTACACATCAGAAAATCAGCACAAAATTTGTTCACTGTCCGAATAAAAACATTAAGAACAGGGTTATCATTTCAGATTTTTGGGGCCCATGTAGCACAGTAGTCTGTCTGCAGCACTGACCACGAACGGACCCGTATAGCAAAGCAAGAGCATGACAACCATAAGTGACTTTTTTCCTTCAAGTCCTCTTCCAGCCTCCAATCACTTTCAGCTCAGGGGACTCCTTGAGCCTGGTGTAGTTTGCCCAGTGGTGGATCTCTTCCAAGTGCTTGCCCAGTCTTCTCTTGAATGCCCGCAAAAACTTCTGCAATTATCACACCCTTTGGCAAAGAGTTTCACAGATCTAGTATTTGCTACATGAAGAAATATCTCCTTTTGTTCTGAAAATGGCTCCTACAGCTTTGTCTAACAGTCGCTACCTCTTGCATTGGAAGAGACAGCGGAGCAGCTCACCCCCACCCACCCTCTCCACATCGTCCGAGATTTTATAGACCTCAATCTATTCACTCCCAGGGCGGTCTCTTCGCCTGAGCCTACTCAGCCAGAAGCTGAGTATCACACGTATGTTTTGGCTGCTTGTTTCCAAGGGATTAGGGAATTTACTAAAACGTTCTTGTTGCCCAGGCTCCCTGCACACCCTCACCGCAAAACTTTACCCCACACTCACTGGGTGGACACTGAACGTGCTGAAAGTAACATTCACACAAAGCTTGGTGTGGGCCAATAATCCCAAATATTTAATTGCTCCAGCATGACACGTAGAAATCCACCCTCCTGCATTGGTAATCGATGTCCCAGCCACCTGCAGCACAGCGTGCCCAACACGGCTGCTTGACCATGCAGTCCAACGCCTGCCCTCCATGCGCACATCCACAGGCAGACCTGCCCTGCAGGAGTGCTCATTCAGGAAACTGAGATTGCTAAAATAAAGCGTGTGTGTTCCTAAAATTGAATGGACATTTGGAAAAAATAGGGTTCTGCCTTGATCCAGTCTCCACTTCACTTTTCATGAATACTGTGTCTTCTCCTTGGGTATTGGATTTGTGCAGCCCCTGCATCTTTGCTGCACAGCTCTCAAGTGTAATTTTTCCAAAGATACCAATTCCACTGGGTCTCGGTACTCTGTGAAGTAGAATATTTTGCTTTATTTGGTGTACTACACTTGGGCTATTGAAGCTAAGATCCCCTCATTATTTAGATGCACTTGCTAGCTTTTAGTTATACTACCTGACATCATTTTTCCCTTCCATCACATGATCCTCTCAGATTTTCGTTTGGCTCATATTTTAATTTCAGTTAGCTGTAACAGTCAGCCGGGAAATGGACTTTTTAATGATATGAACATCACCGATACTGTGAGCACTCATGGACTTATTGTCTGCAAATATCTGCACGTGATGCTACTGAGCTAAATAACCCAAGTGTCTGCACCATGTGAGCTTTTCAGTGGCCCTCTGAAAGCCAGAAGTTCAGGATGAGCTCAGCAGACTTTTTAAAAAGCTGGCTTCCTAAGGAACGACTTCCAGTGCTTCACGTTTTCGCTATTTTAACTTCTCTCAGTAAGTGGTCTGTAACAGAAATTCTGCCTGATCGTGCAAGTGGTGTTCAGGCAACATACTTCCAATTGATTTTATGTCCATTCATCAGAAAGATTTGCTTTATAACTGATTTTATGTCTAGCTAGAACATGGTCGAATATGATTTAAAGGAAGTGCTCTGCGCTTAGCCTGTGAACCATACGGCTACCTGGTTTTCCTCCTGTGCTGGGATGTGAGGGCATTTTTAATTATTTATAGCAAGGACAGCTCATCATAACCACATCTGTAAAAACCAGCTTGGCCAGCTGTATTCCTCACAGGTCTGTGTGTGCTAAGGCATCCCAAGAGCATATCGTACCCTGCTAACTACGTAGACTTTCCAGGCATCTGTTCCCCTGCCGAGGCAGGGCCACCAGGCTCTGAGAGTTAGCACTGGCATCCTAAAGAGGAGCAGCTGCAGCCAGGAACAAGAAGTAGGTGGAGAACGTGAGGGCAAACGTATCAAATACCTTAGGTTAACTCGCAATCAGTTAAAGCTGACCTCTGGGCAAGCTCTGGGTAGGTTGCAAAGTCAGGGCTGAAAATGGCAGATGCTGAGGGCTCTCTGCAACTTTAAAGAGAAGATGCCTCAATTATTTAATTATTTCTTTCTACTACATTGTGAGATGTTCCAAAGCAAGTTTAAGACGAGAACACAGGCCAAAAATAACTCCATGGCAGCACCCTCAATGGGGGTGACTCCGTCAGCATCACTCCCACCGGCACAGGTGTTTCGAACCCCCCCCAGTGACAGACACAGCGGAGGGAGATATTACTGCTGGAAAAGTGCAAAGCAGCGATACCCCTAGTGTAGTGTTAGCCACCTAGTAGAGTGCTAGCCACCACTCATAGTCTTTCCCTCCAGTCTCAGCCGATCACAAAATTGTTCCTGTTTCCCCCACAGACCTGCCTGAGGGGCAATGCTAAATGCTCCATGTAGCCCCACAGGGTCCCTGCTGAGAGACACTGCTGGAGAAACAGCTTGGACCTGAGAATCACTTACGTACTTTCATGGGTGGGCTTTACATGGCCATGGCCCTGGTTCTGGGGCAGAGCTAGTCTCAAGTTAATAATTACATGTTCAGCATATTACGCAAGCATTCACTCCTGCTTTTTCACTGATGTCTGTCCTTCCGCTTTGTGACAGCCACTCCTTTTCTCATTTGATTTCACGCGCCGCAGGAGCATGGGTCCCATGGGCATGAGCGTTCCCTCCCCAGCCTTGCCTGCTCCACAGCAGTGACCCCATTCTTCCTGGGTTAGGACCCATATGCTGCTCGAGCAACCTTTCTTCTGGATTCAGATTACTAAGATCAAAAGTTCAGCAGGTTCAATCCTCACTGAGTCTACTAACGTAATTATTTGTCCCACTGACCTGCCAGGTCTTCAGGAGTCCTACCAAACCCATGATAAGATCCTTGGCTCTCTTCAGAGCTGGCCTGGCTTGTGCAAGCACAAACCAAGGGGCTGCATTGAAGGGAGAGCAGAGACGACGGGCTACCGAAGGACGAAGGATCACGAAGCACTGTTTGGAGCCGGCAAGTTACCATTAAAGAATGCTGCCCACTTATGTAGAAAAACTGGGTGCCAGCCACTCACTCACCCTGTTATTCAAGTTCTGCAGCCTGCAGCAAAGGGCTCCCAGAACTAGCTCTCCCAATCTGGTGGTGAGACACCTCTGATGTCTGAAATGGGTTTGCCTTGGGGTTGTTAAATACCTGCTCCATGTGATTGGGCTAATTAATAGTTTTTAGCCAAACAAATCCCTGTTTGTGAAGGTGTAAAATCTAAGAGGATTAGATCTTAGTTAAACTAGACGTAACCGAGAAGCAAAGTTGTTGCTGTTAGTTCTTAAAAATGCTACCCTAGTGCATGTGGGTGAAAGGAGTGGATAACAAAATTAATCTGTGAAATAAAAGTCTCAGATGACAGTTAAATCAGGTATATTCTGCAGAAAAAGGTGTCTCCCTCGGATTCAATATTGCCACGTTAACAGGGGAAGACTTTGTTCTACATACAGAGGGCAAACCCGGCTTTAATTAAAACTGTTTGATCTCCAGTATTCTTCTTGTAAAGGAAAGGTAGGTATTTTCTATTATTCTATAGGTTTACTACCGTAGCCCATTGGCTACACAAGTACATACAGATGGTGCCAAAAGCTGGCTAAGGACAACGTAGCTCCAAACTTTCATCAGAAGTATTGTCTGCTACTAAACTGAGAAAGCAGCCGAGTCTCATTGCTGTTGCACTGACCAGCTCGGAAGTCGGTGGCTCTCAATAACTTTCCACCCTGTCCTTCGAGGGGTGTCTTGGTCATAAAGAACTGGCTTCTTTCGCACTTCTATGGGAATCAGAAGTCAACGGTTTTCTTTCCCCGATAAGGAACCGCTTGCAATAACATCCCAAGATTAGGGAAAATGGAATTTAGATCCACAGCATATTTGTGCTGATCGAATGTTTCCTCCCTACCAAAAAACTCACCAAAAATAGGCCATTAGAGCCTCCAGACTCCTCCTCCTTCTCTGAAAACACACTCTTGTCTTATGCCTGCTCAGAAATTCTTGACTTTATTCCCAGCGAGACTGTTCGGTTTGGCAGCAGCCAACAGCCCTCACCGTCAGCATCTGCTGCTACCTGTCATTTTGCCTTGTTTCACTGCTTCTTCCTGGGCAGACATCCCACGGATCCCAGGGTTTTATCTCGACGGCTCTGTTCTCCCCTACCAGTCTCATCCTAGAACACCTGCTAATGCTGGTAGCACTAATTACACTTTCATCTGAACGTGAACAATTCATTTGGGCACATAATAAGTATACACCTGATTTTGGAGCCTCTGAAAGAAGGCTGTTGTGCTGATCAGTGCCAATAAGGAAGGAGGAGATGTAAGAACTACCTCTGCGGAAGTCAATTAAGTTAAATCACACCAGCGAGCGTTCCTGGGCGCTGGAAACCAATTGCACCCTTTAAGGGCCAGAACAGCCCCAACACACTTTGGACCCACGTCATTTAAATACCGGTTGTCCAAACCAGAGGACAGGTAATGGTCTCCCAGGCACAGGCTGGGGGTTAGGATGAGATCTGGATCCTTCCTAACACACAGTTTGGGTGCAGCCATTCGCTTTTGGCAGGTGAGAGAGCATCCTCCTCTGGAGGCAATCAGCCTCTGTGCCAGGGGGCGATTCTGGGCACGTTTAATTTACTAGCAGAGATGTAGCTAATGGGGAACAGAGATAGAAAACCAAAGTCCTTCTTTAACAACCAAAATAAAGAAATCTTTTACATCGGGAAACGTTGAGGCAGATGATCAAATAATTAGCACTGTAACAGGTTTGTACTGCCTGCAGCTAGAAGAACTGCTCTCTATGGAAGCAGGAATGTGGTTGAACCTGCAAAAATACGATAAGGGATCTATACCTAATAGTTTTGGACGGTCTGCATATGTCACAGATAAGTATTCACGGAGCTGAAAGAGCATTCAGGATTGAACTCCCACATAAGAACTCCCTACTCAGATCAGCTGAGGATGGCTTGGCCATCAAGGGCCAGTGCCACATCTTTACTTCTTCTGGAAAGGTGAAAGTATCAAAAGTAGAGGTGTGTAAACAACTTTTTTTCTTTTCTATCACAAGCTGACCCTGGAAACAACAATAACAACGATTCTTTTTCCTTGCTGTTCTAAACAAAACAAAAAAATAAGTTCCAGTTTGTTTTATTTTCTGTAGTCCTTCCTTAAAATTTACTACAATTTCCACATAAGGTGATCCAAATTGAAAAGCAGAAATATTTTCCTTGGAATTTTTGCTTTTACACAGATCAGATCATTTTTAAAATAACTCAAACTTACAAATAGTATTTTATTTTTACAAAATCTTCACTTTTTGGTAAGTGTTCTGTTTACACAATTTTTCTCCCCAGCTGGAATCCTGATGAGCTTGCATATTGCAAGGAAAAAAAGTACAGGTATGGATTTCTATGCTGATGTTTCATCACATGTGTGGGCTGATGCTGGCTGTAGGTACAAAATACAAATTTAGTATATACAGAACTTGCTGATCTAGTCAAAGGATTAAATAACACATCCCCTGGCCCTTTTACAGAAGCATGATTCAAGCAATCCGTAGGTTCCTAGGCTGCTGCGCAAGATCACAGCCTAATCACACTTGTATGATGGCATAAACAGACAAATAATAGCATCTGCATTTTCAGTCCCACCCACATTTCATCGTATTTTTTAAATCACATGACACCTACACACAATGCTTGGCCAAGACTGACAAATACATAAAAGAAAATCAATATATTGGATTCTGTGTATGTGTATCTCAGGAGGAAATAATAGCTGGGATTTCTTTTTTTTTATTTTTCTCTTCTTTTAAGGAAATAAATCTGAGAAAACAACAGGCAAGTGGTGAAAGCCATTAGTTGCCATGGGATTTCAAAAGATAAGTCCTTGCACAAGTGCACATGGTATTGGACTAGAGTGGGAGACAGCTGACCTACTCTAAAATACTGCAGCCTGGCTTCCCAGTTGGGCTGCGGTCGGCTCCAGCACACACCATGACCTTGCCACTTCTGAGAACTGGAAGAGTATTGCCCTTGACTTGAACGGAGGCAGGACCAAGCCCTACCCAGAAAGTTTCATACGTTACGTGTCGTATGTGCATGCCAGCATTATGCAACAGGGTGAAAAATGAAAACCTGTCAGGCACAGAACTGGTGCACTCAAGGACATACTGTTATTTGTTTTGCAGCTTTGCCACTCTAACAGGGATTAACAATGTGCCATTGATAGCTGCCATGATAAAGTCAACCAAAATGCCTCATTTTTTAGCTTTCAGAACATGATCTAAACTTTTGAGGGAAATGGCATGCTTGGTCTCAAGGTTTTGTTTAAAAAAAAAAACAAACTGAGAAAGCATTTACTTTTTCAAGCCTTCTCTCTCCACTTTTCCCCTCCTTTGTCCCCAAGCTAACACAGCAGCAGATTGAATTCACCTTCCAATTTATTATTTTTTTTTCATCCAAGTAGGTAGGTATTGTAAGTCGCCAACCTTTGCTTTCTGGAAATTCTTTGGTGTATTACTGCATAGCAGAGTGGTGTGACAAGGATAAAGAGATTAGAAGTAATTTCATAGAACTCCTTCTTCTGTCAAAATCTGCAGAGGGCTTTTACTCGTAACTCCGAGTGTTGCTGAAATTCTTCATTAAAAACTTTCAATATACAGGCAGGAAATCTCTAAGCACTAAGACAAAGAGTAACCAAAACAGAGGGAGAAAAGGAATATTAAATCAAAGTCTGAACAGAGAGAGAACATAAAGGAAAAAAACCTGTTCAAGTACAACAATCAGGCACGTTGTCTCCAAGGGGGTTGACACCAAGTCAGCTTTGAAAGCCAGAAAACCATGTGCTGATTTTCACCAGTTTCAAGCAACTAGGCATAACCAGTGCAGACACAGGTTCTCCTTGCCACCATTAGACAGTCTAGGTGGCCGTGAGCTGCTGCTGGATGGTCACTGCTGCAAGCTGCCGTGGCTCACACAAAACTCAGGCTGTGTTTTCCCCGTGTGTTGTACCAGCACACTGTACATACAGCCTACATGGGCAAAATCTGGCCGGCAGATGAGGAGTTTTTCCTGGTAAGGCGGTCGGGTATGACCCACTAGTTTTGTTGGTGTGGGAAAGCAGGGGGGAAGCACAGGGAAAAGGAGGAATTAAATACGATCCAGCCAACACAGCTAGGCCAGCCAACGCTTGCACTGCAGACCTGAGCAAAGCTTTGAAGATGAAAAGAAGGCGGCTTGCATTCTCAAAGATCGTCCCATTAAACGAACAGAAGAATGGACAGAGATGGAATTGTAATGACAGTCCTGCACTTTTTGAAAAGTTACCATCATGTGTTATAAAGCTATTGTAGGCCCTGCTCAAAGCTGGTGACTTTGTAGAAGGACAGATTAAACACCAATGAGCATGGGCGCAGGTGTGTGAAAGGGAACATACCGCTACCACGCTGGGTTAGGGGAAGAGTTTAGATGCTGTGTTCCCCTGTTAGAGGGGTACGAACTCTTCCTCTGGTTTGTTATTTTTTGGGTCCTTCTCTCTGTTTGTGAATCATCCACCCACTAGTTTTCATAAGCATGTTCACAATGTGGGCTTGCTCAACGAAGGCTGCAGCACGATCTGCCGCGTTTCAGCCCACTCGGGACAGGAGGTTTTGTCCTCATCTTCAGCCATTTGCTACGTGTGAGGGAGGTTGCTGTGTGCGCATTGTTTCTAACTCTGGATTTCAAGCTGGTTGACAAGGGGTTGCCTTTCCCTCCGGTGTCTGTGGTACTCAGTGCAACGGGCATCTTTCATTTGTCCGCTTCTGCTTTAGAACAATATGTTAAAAGAACCGAATCTTTGCCAGTTCACACTGGCTGAGACATTTAACGCATTCAGGTTCCGATCCTGCACCTTTCAAGTCATTTGGGATGGCTCTAAGGGAGGGGAAGCAGTCTCTTTGCACAGCTGGGCCTCAGCCCTAGCCTGGCAGAAGGCAAAGTGCAAAGCAGAGAGACAACACTGTGTGGTGGGCACCTCCGAGTCCACAGTCCCATCATCTCAGTCTCCTACCAAAACCTCCTGTTCCTCACCTGAAACCAGCTTAACTTCAGGTAACTATCACTTGCAATTAGCATCCACCAGGAAAAGGACAGCCAAAAACCCTAGCAGCACAGGGTGGATTGCTACGTTTAATTCCTGCTTTTACAAACCACTTTTATTTTAATAGATCTCTAGAAGAGGTGTAATGTGGTCATCAGAGCCATGCTGGACGTATTCCCTAAGCGAGGAAATGTCTAACACTAGGAGACCTAGCAAGAGTAATATCCCAGTCCCCAGCACTATCCTCACTATTTGTCTTCCATAACATCTTCCTTCTTTATCCTCCTATCCTTCCTTATCATGAGAGGGACACCAGCCTCGTTTATCTTTCCCACAGGCTGTTTTTCCAGCCGCAACAGTGTCAGTGGAAGAGGCTAACCCTGCACGATACTGGTCACCTGCCCAGCTGGGCCAGGCTCACCAGCTCTCCAGCCTGTCAGCGGAGATGCGTGTGGGACCATTGCATCCAGAACAACCCTGAAACCTGCCCCTAAGCCAGCGCAATTCAGGGTGTGGGTGGCTCTCGCCCATGAGAAGCCAGTGTTTGCTCCTACGTCTTTTGCCCTACAGATGTGCAGGGACATGGATAAAACACAGAAATGGGCCATGGCATGGAAATGACATCCTGGGATTCCCCCTTCCCAGCCCAAAACCTAGTCAGTCGTTGGTGGTGAGGATGCCTCTTCTTGCGGGTTCTCCTCCGGCAGCTCCCTGGCTATCAACTGCATGTACCTTATTTTTGGGTGGGAACATTTGCTGGTGCAATTTGCTAGGAGGAGCGAAGAGCACTGAGTGCTGCAAGCGAACTTGCTGGGAAATTCACTTTGAAAATGTGGATCTTAAGCAAAACTAAGTTTTCTGGAAAATAGAGTCATAAGGCGAGCAGTGTGAATGACTCATACTGCTAGCTGAAGTGCAAACAAAATAAAGAGGCAATTTATTTTGCCCCAAGGCAAACATTTCATTTCTGGATTCCCTACCCCATTTTTATTGTTAAGGTTGGTCAAATTCTTAAATGAAATGTCATTCTAAAGCAAACAAGTGTTGCTGTATTATTTCAAAAACATGCAAATAACACTTCAGCTTATTTGCATATGTTTATTTCTGATCACCCAGAATAACCTCTTAGCTTGACATAAATCTATAGCTAGAGCTTGTTAACCCTAAAGTGCATTTTTCAGTGAAGATGACCTTTAACTAAAAAAGTTCACCTGTGCCTGGCTCTGGCATCCTAAACTGTACAATCAAAACTATGGTAAACTCCTTAATTTATATTCTGTGTCCCTATTGTTTTTAGTAAACAAATACCAAATGTTTCTTGTGCAGCTCATCTCATTACTGTTTACTCATTTACTATTTAAATGCTATAGAGATGAACACCACTAAAAGGCCAAAGGGTAATAAATCTCTCTTCAGAGCAAAGCAAGAGCATGAACCATGTACGTCCTGAACAGCAGGAGAAAAAATAAATATTTCAAGTAAATTGCCCACAGACCACCCTCCTTTTCATACACGGTATATGGCAAGGATCCTACAAAAAAACTCAACAGTACTGAATGTGACGAAAAACCAGGTTCATACTATAATAACACATACCAGAAGGCAAATTACAATTGTGCATTCTATAAATCTGGCACTATCTGAATTACACTCTTCATATTTTTTCTGAGTATGATGTATCTGTGCAAGGATTGTATTGTATTTTGTATGTTTTTGCAAATTCAAACCCAACCCCAAATTCCATCATGTGGCGTCCTACTGACGCGTGTGTCACCCGGAGGGGTAGCACATGAGATTTACCGCATGGACTTTTGCTCCACAAAGTAACTGAGTAAATCAGAGAGGCAGGGCAGCAGCCCAGCCTAGCATTTGCTGGCAGCAGTAGTGAAAGAGGGAAGAGGCAGGAGAGGGGGGCTCCTTCCAGCTCCCCGAGGGAAGGGTGGTGCTGGGAAAAGCCCCACATCCACAACCCCAAGCGCTCCAGCCTGGGCTCCGTCCAGGCTCCTTTGATGACCTGCCCCATCTCGCCCTCCTGCCCTTGTCCGATACCAGTGCCCTGGGCTCACACCATTACCTCCCTCTGGTCATTACCTCTCACCTCGAGTCCCCCTGCCCGGCTGGCTCCATTTGCTGCCTCCATGTCAGACCCTGCTCCCAAATGTGCTGTCTCCTTTCCCAGCCACCAGTTCTCAGTCCCTTCCGTTTGAGTTATCCCCTCAAATTCCTCTTTCCATCACCTTCTGACTCTCCATCATCTTTTCCAGGCAGGCAGTTGTCTTCCCTCTCCTACCTCCTTGTCCCTCTTCTCTCTCTTCTCTTCCCTTGCTCCTAGATCCAACCTGCTCTCCACAGCCCCAAGGCCCAGTACCCGTTTCTTTGCTTCCTTTACCTTTAGTTGCCCTATACACTGCCCACGCAATTCAGGGGCAGAGAGCCTAGCACCCTCGTACCAGACCTGCAGCTAAAGTTTTTCTCAGCCTGGCATACGTGCAGTGTGAACAGTGGTTTCTGGGACTTGGATCTTAAAAGCTGAAGTTTCCACTAAACACACAGAAACTGTGATTTTCAAAGGTTTATATCCTGCTTAAGCATCGGTGCCTCTGTGCAAGAGCCACTTCCCTGCTAAAGGTCAAGTCATTGCCTTAGGAATAGGTTGCAATGATTTGAAAAAAAAGCAAATTCTCTAATTTTGATTTTCAGAAATGCTCAAATAATTTTAGGTTAAGCTACTCTCGGGCATCTATCCAGGCAAAAACAGAAGTGTCAAGCAGACACTTTGCCATGCAATGTTTCAATCCGGGGACTTAAACCTCTGCGAAATTACAAGCAAATGAAAACAGTCTCCTACTAGAAAATGCAGGGAATCCTTATTAACCAGAGCAGATCAGTCTTCTTCCTTGTACATTTGCTTGTACAATGGGAAATTTTGGGTGCAAAATTTCGTGCACTTGGAGCAGTTACAGTCCCAGATCTCTGTAGGTTATATTGCACGCACAGTTTTTTCCAGAGTGGGCTACAACAGTTGTATCTATTTATTGATACTAAAGCTACAGGCCTTTTAGCAGTGCATTTCAAACTGCTTTTCCAGAAGCAATGATCCGAAGCAGAAACCTAGGACTTGCCACAAGCAGCACCCTGGGGACTCCCGGACGTCCCTTGGCCCCGGGGTTTCGCAGCAAGCGCCGCTCACGCTTTCTGGCAGCAGGGCTTCGTTCTCGCTTCATGGGGGCACAACTGGAGCAACACAAGCAACACATGCAACAACGAAACACAAGCTGCTGGGCAGTTCCCAACCCTCCCTTGATGGCTTGCACCACTGGTGATTACAAAGATCTACGTAGCACCAGCAGCACTTCCCAAATTCCCGCTTGTCCCAGAGCTGTGGGACCGCTGAGAACAGTGTAGGAAGGGGAGGTGAGGCAGGGACCCCGGGGGCTCTGGAGGTTTGGGTTAGGTGTCCAGCCGACTGGCACCTTCCCTCATCCCTCCGCGGGGCTCTCACAGCACAACTGCCCATGGACAACTGCCCAACCCTATCAAAATGGAGGCGTAAGCCAAACACACAGACAAACTTCTGAGATTTGCCAGATCTCCCCAAAGATTGGCCATAGCAGATCCTGCTGCAAGACCTCATAACCCGATGGAATGTTCAGCTAGACCAGCCGAGACCGGTAACCACAAAACAGATACCCACAGCAACCAGAAACAACCCACTTCACCGTAGCATCGTTAACTCCTCCGTGCCATTTTCTGAGTCAAGGCAGGGACGTGAACCCAAGTTTCCTAAGCTTTATGCTGGTGCCTTTCCTGCAAAACCAGTCATTCATACACTTTTTTACTTCTTGCCTGGCTTGTTCTACACCCTATTGCACATATACATACAACAGTATGTGCGAACTCAGAAGAAACTTTTCTTTGATAGTGATTGACATTTGCAAGAGCTTTAAAGAATGCTATGATTTTGGCATCAGTTACTTTCCAGGTAAGGATTAATAAACTGATGAGTTAACAACAAACTGATATTCTTTGTTTAAAACAGGCTGTATTTCAAAATGGAGGCAGCTCTCAGATCTTTTTGCAGGAAGATTGTGCTTTGATTTGGAAATAGGGAAGCAAAGCAAGGAGTGCAACATGAAACAGGTAAGATTAGGTGAAGAAGAAATGTGACAGAAATGGTTTGGATCTATAGAAGGAGAAATAAAATGCTGTTCAACTCACATCGTTCATGTTACAGTGCTTGTTTTAGGAGGTACAGTGGCAGTGCCCCCTTGTCAGAGGTCAGGCAGAAGCTAAGCCCTTCCTGCATTTTGGCATCACGGCAGGAACCCAGATTTGAACAAAGTAGTAATGCAGTGAAAATGAAATCCTAGTTCCTTCACCTTGCATGTCATTCAGAGCAGCCAGCATTGGTGGGGAGGGTGTTCGTCCCTTCTGCTTTTCCATGGTACCAGCATCTCAGCATCCAGCTATGTAGTGCTCCGAACCGGCTTGTGTATGCCTGAGCGCTCCACAGACCCCTCACTCAGCAACCCCTCAATTTTTGCGTCCTTGCAAACATGCATCCTGCCCCGGGATCCCCTGGCATGGACCCAAACTCACTGATGGACACAGATGGAGCAAGCAGAGAGCATGGAGGCCTCAGAAACTGGCACCTGTGCTGGTAGATGAAGGTGGACATAGTAGGACAGGGAAGCAGTGAGTCAGCGGTGGGCGCTGCACGCTGACTGACATGTCGCACTGTATGGATGGAGTATGGCCACCGAGGAGTATCAATTCTGTGGGTTTTACCAAGTTTTGCTTTGAACCCAGAACTCAGAGAGAAACTTGCACAACAACTACTAGCAAGCTTATCTAATCCTCTTTGCTCCAGCCTTAGCTCTGGAAAGCATTTCTCCAACCTGTTTGTGGGTATGCCTAGGGCTCGACTGCATGCGTGGGGACAGATAGAATCATAGAATCATAAAATCATAAAATGGTAGGGGTTGGAAGGGACCTCTAGAGATCATCTAGTCCAACCCCCCTGCTAAAGCAGGTTAGCCTAGAGCAGGTTGCACAGGAATGCATCCAGGCGGGTTTTGAATATCTCCAGAGAAGGAGACTCCACAACCTCCCTGGGCAGCCTGTTCCAGGGCTCTGTCACCCTCACAGTAAAGAAGTTCCTCCTCATGTTCAGGTGGAACTTCCTGTGTTCCAGTTTGTGCCCATTGCCCCTTGTCCTGTCGCTGGGCACCACTGAGAAGAGTCTGACCCCGTCCTCTTGACATCCACCCTTTAGATATTTGTGAGCATTGATCAGATCTCCTCTCAGCCTTCTCTTTTCCAGGCTGAACAGACCCAGCTCTCTCAGCCTTTCCTCATACGAGAGATGCTCCACTCCCTTAATCAACTTTGTGGCCCTCCGCTGGACTCTCTCCAGTAGTTCCCTGTCTCTCTTGAACTGGGGAGCCCAGAACTGGACACAGTACTCCAGATGCGGCCTCACCAGGGCAGAGTAGAGGGGGAGGATCACCTCCCTCGACCTGCTGGCCACACTCTTCTTAATGCACCCTAGCCTCGTATCCGCCCTGTGGTAGCGTGATTACAGCTCCCACACTGCAGCAGGATCCTTTCTGATTACTTTGGAGTACAAGAGAAAAAGAACATACAGTTGCCTACGTATTAAAACCACAAAGGTGTGTCCAAAGATACTATAAACTTCCACACCAGCTTACAATTCCCCTGTGCGGTCTGTGCCTTGGGTACCCACAGCATTCACAGACTGCTGTGGTCTTTAACTGATTTTCACTATTACCAGTAAGAAGCTTTAGTGCAAATGTAACCTTCTAGGGTTACAGATACATGGCTTTTTTCATAAAACTAAGTTTACTACACCGTCCACAGGTAAGTAGATTGCACTGTCTGCAGTTTTGCTTTCATTTTCTTTGGAGACCATGTATTTTTACACAACTTGTTTATTTAGAAAAAACTGTTGTGTCTATTGGAAAATATAAAGAAGAGATGCTTCATGCTAGAAGCAGGTGCATCCCTATCACCTCTTGTATACGCGCAGTATGTTCTTTAACAGCCTGGCACCTACGGCACTCCTCAGGAGTGCATTTCTAGTGTTTCACAAGAGGAGCGGAAAAAAATATTTCCTATCTATTGGTGGGGAAAGTATGGCACAGTGAGGGCAAATGATCCCGTCAGGATCGTGCCCTTAAACCAGAGACAAAGATGTCAGCTGAACACTGGCAGCTGACTGACAGCGCTTTGCAAATTAAAAATCCAGTGCTGAGACTGATTTGTGTCGATACCTGCTATGCATATACAGAGATGCCTACATCTGTTTAGAAGCAGCAAGGTATTCCACAAACAGCTGCAAAAACAAACTTACCAAAGCCTACAGAGGTGCAGAGCACTTTTACTGACTTCACTGAAGCCAGTGATCGCTGATATCAGTGGAGAAGAAAGGCTACTATTTGCACGAGGGGTGCAATGAAATATAAACACATAAAATAAAAATTATTAATATTGATATAAATATATGAATATAAATGTACTTTTCCTCTCTCTCTCTCTTTTATTATTCTT
The DNA here is from genome assembly GCA_013398225.1 of Steatornis caripensis. Lineage (NCBI taxonomy): Eukaryota > Metazoa > Chordata > Aves > Caprimulgiformes > Steatornithidae > Steatornis > Steatornis caripensis. The sequence continues at coordinate 218,679 of VZSC01016554.1, read as the reverse complement.
TTTTATTAAAGCTCGGTGATCGGCAGCTGGAAATGCCAGGATCTGGCTCAGATTTCAGCCTCCTCAGGAAAGCCACAAGCTGGGGCTGGTTGAACAGGCTCAGCTCTCCGCTGTGTTGCTTTACGGATGTGATGGACACTGACAGTGCCAACAGCCAGCTCACAGCAACCCCATGGCCCAGGGGCTAGTAGAATCGCAGGTAACACAGCTCTCCCAAATCCCTGCGTGTTTTAGTGGTGCCTCTCTTCCCGCTAGCATACCACTACAAACCCATCTTTGGGAGATGGCAGGAATCAAAAACCCCGCAGTTAAAACTCCAGATAATGCTGTAGGTAGAGGGGAAAAAGCCTTGGAACTGCTCTGTGAACAAAAGAGCTGTTTGCCCTGGGCTTTTCTCATTCGATGAGAAAGCCAACAGCCAAGGCCACCAGTACCTCCAGTTCAGCAATACTTAACTGCACTTACTCATGGCTTCTGGCAGTTCATTCCACATCCCTCAGAGCTGCAGGTTTTATACAGTACCCCATATATCAACCAGACAGTGAGCTGATAAACTTTCCCGAGGCAGGTGGCCATGGGAATGGCCAGGAATTTGCACAGGAATTTTGACAGGAATTTTCTTACTTAGACTCGTAAGGTCAGCAGACAGTGAAAACTAAAATTGTTTGTCAGTCTGTCTTGCTGCTCACCAGGAATGTAAGCTTGCAGACAAATACCTGCAGAGAACCAGAATTTTCGAGAGAAATAAAAATTGAATGTGGGAAGACATGGTCTCTGAACATCTCAGCACTTCAAATAGCACCTGCAAACACCCATGGTAAAACACAGGTCAGAGGAAAGACCTTCCAGTGTCAGGAAGGGCTCCAGGGGCTGCAGGCTGGCACATTACAAGGCAGCGAGGAGCAGAGCAGCCACAGACGTGTTCAGGAGCCACCGCCTGTCTCGGAACTCATTCCTGCTGATCACACGTCACGGGAAGCAGAGCACCCTCCCGGCGTGCCAGACGCCCCTTGCCACCCCTATGGCGCTTGGGAATATTTATTCTGCACACGTACAGTCTGGCCTGTGACTCACACAGGTAAGATGAGACTTGGGACTTCAGTATGTGGAAGAAACACGTAGAAGCCTTTTTGTTTACTATTGCTCAATACAATTAGCCTCTATGAAATTCCTTTTTTTTTCCTTCCTTGAAGGACAACCGTGGCCTGTTTGGACCGTGCCCAGGTCGAAACTTGTTCCTGGGCCCTTGAGTTGTGCAGCACTGCTGGGTGCATTTGCAGCTGCCCTGGGCTTGGGTGCTCAGGGTGAGCAGACAACCTTGCCAGCAGCATCTCCTCACCCTGTTTACTTTGTAAACACCAAGTGAGACACCACACAGGGCAGCAACAATAGGCACGTTCAGATCTCCTTGATCCATCCTGAGGCACCTCCAGCTTCCCACCCATCGAATGTGTGCATTCAGCAAGTCAGATAAAGTGGGTCTTTTCTTGCCTGCTTCACGAGGCCAAGAAGCCAAGGACAGAGTCAGCCTTCAGGACCCACAGACTGTACTGCAATCCCAAAAGTTTGAGTATACCCACCCGTGAAATCTATTTCTCCTTGCAGCTTTTCCGGTGACTATGCTCCTGTGAGCTTCAGGCACCTTGTTAGTGCTTTCTTTAATGGGAATACTAATGACAGTGAAACGCTCCCTGTGAGGAGTAGCACTCACATCAGGATGTGGGTACCAGTGCATGAACTCTGGTGAAATTGCAGCATCCACAGCCAACCGAAGTTTTACTGCCAGAAGCACGCACATGATGTGGACATGGCCTAAAGCCATGTTAATAATGTGAACATTTTCTTAAGGTGAGCTGAACATGCTCTTTTGTTGTAAAAACATCTCGAGGACATGTCCCTGCGTGCACTTTCGTGTTTGACTCTACCTTCCCTCCTTGCCTTTAGTGCCTTTTTTCCCAGCTCTGGCTTTTCATCCCTTCCTAACCCCGAGAGCTCCTGCAGTCACACCCTGCACGCTGCCTGCCCCGTCCTCACGCCCTCTGTTTCTCACCCCAGCACACACTCCAGCTCTGAAGACCTCAGTTAGCCACAGTCTCTTCATACTTCCCTCCCTCCAGGTCCTGAAACCTTGTTGCTTCAGCAGCAAGGCTTTCAAACCCTAATGAAGCATCTCTGACTCAGATTTTCCCTGACTGGGATCAGACTATACTCAGTGAGATGATCTTTCCCCCCCTTTCTCCCTCCTCCTCCTCCTCTTTATGAGGATCCCTCATTGCTCATTTGCTCCCTTCCCAGCCCTGCAGGCACCTCCCCTTCACCCAAGTCCACCACCTCCTCCTCTGGCTTTGATTCTCCATTTTTCTCTTCTCACTGCTGCTCATTTATGTTGATGACTCATTTCGAGCCCTTGTCGTGCTGGGTCCATCTCACCTATTCCCTTCCTCTGCTGCCCTGATCCTGTTATTTTACTCATAAAACCACACTGTTTATTTAGCATGCTCAGACTCCAGGGTCTCTACTGCTGAATTTTCCCTGCGCTAAGCACTAACCTTCAAGTGGTCCCATTCAGCACCATCCATTAGCCTCCCCCATTATGTCCCACCATTCAGCCTTCCTGTGATTTCCACTCCATCAACCCTGATGACTTCTCTTTTACTTTTAACCCTCATCTCTCCACCAAGTTCAATTGCAAATTCTCCCTATACTTCAATTTCTTTCAATTTGCTTTCCCATAATACCTAGCCCATCTGATGCCCCTCACCCACTTTTTCCGCTGTCTTCTGAAAGACTGCTGAAAGCCCAGCCATTGCTTCCAGCTCAACGTGGACGAAAGAGTCCCTAATGCTCCCGCTCTCAAGGGATACACAAAATCTCTTCTCTCTCCTTTCTGCAGTGGCAATTATCACTCTGTTTGCAGGCAGGGCACAGTTTTTATTTGGGCAGCCCTGCTTTCAGGGTACAGCTAAGATCTGTTGATGCTTTTCGCTTACACATCAAAGACGCTGCCTCTTCTATCTGCCTTCCTAGCTAAAACTCTTCTCCAGGGTCTCACTGTTGGATTAGCTCAGTAGCGGTGACATCCATCTCTCTGCTTTCACAATTGCAATCTTGACCCGCTGTTTCATCTTCCAAATAGGATTACGAGCGTCATTTTTGTACCCTAATGCTTTGAGTGCGCCACTCATTTTTGTGCTTCTGTTGACCAGCTCTCCATTCTCTAACAAATAAAATAAAAGGTGTCTTTACACACAGCACTTGTGCAGGCAGGCAGAGCCGAATGACAAATGGGTGCCTTTTGAGGCTTTTGAACACCCACTTTATGATTCCCATCAAGTGCCTTTCTGTTTTCCCTCGTAATTCCTCCTGGGACTACATCCCTGGTCAAAACTGCAGAGAAACTTTGCTCATCTCTCCTAAGTTTCTTCTAAAATCTCTCCTCTGCTGCTGAAACAGTGCGACAGCAGCCAGGCTGCCGGCATGCTGCGCCTGTTCTGTGCTCAGCTGACCCTTCTCACCATTTCCTTGTGCTCCGCTCTGTGTCTAACCCATCTCTTGCCTCTCACTGGGTATTTCATGCATAAACCCCGCATGGCAGTGACAGCCTTTCTGCTCCACCTGCGGAGCAGGTACACACGCAGCAGCAACACCCAGGTCAGGAATCCAGGGTCTATGACAGTGCAATAATTAACGACATCTTTAATGTTACCGAGAACTCAACTTGCTGAGGCTGAACCTACACCCTGACTTGTGGTGGAGCTTACTAAGTTTCTCTGATAAAAGACAGAAACGCAGAGGCAGTATTTCAGTTTATTTCAAAGGTAGAACTCAAGCACGTCCGTTGGGTACTCAAAAGGCCAAAACACAAATGCAAACTCTGAGCTACGTCACTCAGTGTGGCGCTTCTCCAGAGTAAATCTCCCCATGGCCCTCACATCGGCGATTACGACAGAGAGAATTTCTGTTGTCAGTGGTTGGTTAAGCCATGCCCACTTTGGAAATAGCTGAAAGCTACTGTTGTCTCATGATTCTTGGTCAAGGATTCTTGTGCATTTGTAGTTTCTTTCCATCTCATGCCAAATAAGCCCTGCACTGATTTAGTCTCAGCTTTATGACCTAGTTAGGTGAAAGAAGACATCCAGACTCTAAGTATATTTTATAAAACACATGCTTAAAAGATATCTAAAACCTCTCTCTTCTTTTCAAATGAAATCTTGCTTGCGATCATGGCAAATGAAGGACTGAAAAGGACGAAAATGCCCTCAAATATCAGGTAGTCAGCTTTGCAGTTACTGAGAAGTTGCTTTGCTCTGTTGAGTTTACTGTGTCACCAAAACCCTACCAGCCATAGCTATACAAAGCCTGCATTGTCTCAGCAAGGCTACTGAGATGTTCCTGATCTTGGCAAGAGCTAGGTGTACCCAGAAGCGTTTTATTGAAAAAAAAAAAATTACAACGGCAGAAAGAAATATTATTTTAGGCCTCTTACTGGAAAGATAAAGGTCAGAGTCCTTCCTTCTGCTGAAGCAGAGCACAAAAATATCCTGTTCACAGGATCAATTTTAAAGCCTTGAAAATTGCACCTGAAAATCCCCATATGAAACAAACTTCAAAGTGATTTGACTGCAATATAAGGAATGATTTGTGGGTTTAGGTCGTTGGTAATTTGGAGATCTCAACTTCCTGATGAAAGAGGCAACTATATACACCCACACACAGGCATGGGGATAGTCCCTTCACAGTTAGGCTGTCAGAGCTGCTTCCTTGCTACAAAGCAAACCTGATCTTTACACTCATCCAAGTCACTGATTTCTTATTTTCAACAGGAACAGGATCTGGCAACATTTCTTCACAAAGAGCACATATTTTCCCCTACTAAATTTCTCAATAAATCAGAGCAATGTTGATTTGCAAAACCATACACTGACGATCAGGGCCAGTGGTTTGAATGAAAAAGCCAAGATTATATTATTGCTTCACCTGTAAGTGTAGTATAACATCTGCTGGAGTTTGTCACTCTAATAGTGCTATGGGCTCCTACAGTAAACCAACAGGTGCTTGTATACCCGCTCCTGATAACTCCTGGTCCTTCTTCTCTAGCTGTAGGATTTTAATGAATTTTGAATAGGTCATTGCCGGCCCAATGAATAGGACTTCAGTATACACTTCAAACCATAAAAATCAATTTCATTGGTTGTCAGAGCCAATAACAAGTCTATGATGGTAGAAGTAAGAATTTCCATCTATGTTGCTGGGATTAAATATTTTTAATCAATCATTCAGCTACAAAAAAGCATCATTTCCAGCTTTTTGCCCAAGCAGTCTTAATTTTCACAAGGGGAAACAGCTGACAGTGGAAAAAATATGTCCTAACGAGCAAAAGCAAACCCCTCTGTCTTCCATCAGGTGCTCTCACAGCTTTTGCAAAAGAGGGTTCAGCATTTCACAGAGTTGTAGCAAAGGAGCAAAGGGGCTCTGCCGCATGGAGGAAGCCAAGACCCCGAAACGTGGGCAGCCCCAAAAGCAGACCCTGGTGCGAGGGAGAGGCCTGTCAAAGCCAGCCAGGTGCAGGTCGCGCAAGGTCAAGGTTTCAAACCAAACTTCCATTGAGACAGTGTTCTGTGAAGGGTCTGCCATCTCCACTGCTTATATTAATTACTTTTATTCCAAGGTTTCAATGTGTTTTTTTTTTTTAATCTGGTGAATTGAAGGCAGCACATTCCTTTACTTTCTAAAACTTCAAAGATTTCACATGCCGGGCTGCTGCAGAGACACACAGAAATTATTAGCAACCGTACTTACATGCCAGCCAACTCTAAATATTTCCCTAACACCACCTAGGACCTGGAGCCTGTGTCGCAGAAGAGGTCGGTACCCAAAAGCAGGGGAGAGAGCTGGGGTCTCACCAGGCAGGGAGGCGAGGTGGGGTGGGAGCACCTGCCCTCAGCTCCCGGCGAGATGCACGGCTTCAAAACAAGCCTGGAGAAAAAAACCTCTCCCAGGACGGGAATATGCAGGGGAGTGGGGGGAGAGAGAACGAACGTGCAAGTGTTTGCCTCTTCATTTATCTCCCAGCCAGCAGTGTGTTAGCCTTTAGCACTCGTGCTACGAGTCTGCCGGACACCATACAGCAGCGTATTCCCGGCATTATCTCCGTTTCCTCTCTGAGAGCACGCGTTGCCTTCCAGTTTTCCAGCTGTATACCAGGCTCCGCTTCACACCGCGGGCGACCTCTCACCCCCGCGGCCTGGCACCTGCGGCGCGCTGGGCGCGCAGCCCACCGGCAATCCCGCTGGCAGCCCGCCTGCGCCCGGCCGCTCGTGGCCTCCTCGGTTGCGAAAGACGCTTAGTTCCCCCTCTCACATCATGTGAACTCAGCTCGACTGGTAAAGAATAATTGCAGGCTTGTCCAAATTATCATTTGCAAAGTCTAGGAGGCACATAAAGGCACCGATGTTCAATTTGTGCTAGCCTCAGGCAGCTCATTTCAGCCTGGTCTTATGCTTCTGCCCTCTGCCAGGTCAGCCCAGTTGAGCTGATAAAATTTAGGAGGGATTTTGCGACCTGTCAGGTCTTAGACCGTCTTTAGCTATTACAATACTTTGGCTTTAGCTCAAAGTTTTATTTTAAATTCCTAAGAAGAAATGAGCTGTGTAGCTTTCCCTCTAAAAAAAAAAAATCAGCTATTTTTTTTAACATGAATAAGGAGTCCCTGGTATTTCTCATCTAATCACACGTACCTCAGAATGAAGGAGATGCTTGACCTCCTGATCGATACATGTATTTTAAACAGTCGTCAGAAACTTTTCCCAGATAAGATCCCATTCTTATGCTAATGTCTGTAACAGACTGGCAGACAGCAGCCTATCTCAGAGCCCTCTTGTCACCTCCGTGTCACTCATGCCACCGCTCCAAACAACACAAACGACAGTATTTTAAGTGTTGAAAAAGAAGAAACAGCCATACAAACAAAATACTCCCTCCAAAATTTACTCCAAATACATTAGCCGCGTCATGCTGTGGTTTTTTTATGACATGGAGAAACATACATTTTTTAATTTAAAACTCTCAGCTCTGCAGATGACTTCTCGTTCTCTTTATTTAATACCCACTTCTGCCTCTCATCTGTCATCTTTTCTCAGAATCACCAGAAATCTGTCACTTGGAAAGAGTCACCAAAACTTCACCAAGAATCTCTGCAGCCCTCTCCATTCGCCTTTTCCCCCTAAAAATATTTTAAGATTTATTTTCTGAGCAAACTTCTGTCCTCTTACATTGTCAACCCAATCGCAGAACAGTAAATCCTCGAGGCACAGCAAACCGAAAAGCGACGGCACCTACCTGGAGCCCGCCTCAGCGCCCAGCACCATTCGCAGCAACCACAATGTTTCTGGGCAGCAACCTAATGCATTTTCCTTTCTACCACGCTGCTAAATGAGACTTGAGCAACTCCTCACACTGCTGCTTGGAGCAATAGCTCTCCCAGCCTTAACACCCTCTCTTGGCTCTTTGCTTTTTTTTTTGCTTTTTTTTTTTTCTTCAGAGTTTTTGAGCACTAAAACTTGCAATTAGTACCCGCTAAGCTAAAGCCCCTGCTCGCCCCTTCCCTAAGCCGCACATTCCAGGGCGCGGACTGGGACGCTGAGCTCCTCACGGCCACCGCGCAGCTCTTCCACCCCCAGAGCCGCCTTTCTGCCTACAAGCTCGATAGGGCTGCAGGAGCTCAGGGACACGCACTGAAACTNAGCTAAAGCCCCTGCTCGCCCCTTCCCTAAGCCGCACATTCCAGGGCGCGGACTGGGACGCTGAGCTCCTCACGGCCACCGCGCAGCTCTTCCACCCCCAGAGCCGCCTTTCTGCCTACAAGCTCGATAGGGCTGCAGGAGCTCAGGAACACGCACTGAAACTCGGACAGGGGAAAAATTGGTCTCTCATCCCCAGCCTGGGTGTTTTTTTTTTATCCTCTTCCCCCTCACACCACCCCCACCCGCCTCCCTCCTCCCTTTCTCTCCGCACTCACAGTAGCAAGGTTGTCTCTTGACTACTCCCTGCCTTAAACTCACCAAACCAGATTTTTACTCCCAACACCTTCCCGTAAATCTGAACTGAAATTTTACCCTGCTCGCTGAGCCTTAGCTGGCTGAGGGCCAGTGCAGCATTCCTGTTGTTTTAAGAGGGCAGTTTTAAAAAAGAGAGAGAGAGAAAGAAAGGAAGGCATAAAAGGGAGAGGAAACCTGGAGAGATGCAAAGGCTGGAAGGAAGCAAACTTTCAGAAGGGCTTTACTAAAAATGCTGTGGGAGGGAGCCATTCCGTTTCATCTTTCAAGGGCTAAACCAGTGATTTCTTTGTGGCAACATCGGTCATGAGAAAATACCCTCCTCGGCCATCTGCATCCTTCAGGTGGATGGAGATTTGAAAAGAAAATAAACCGCTGGTACTCACCTGAAGGATAGCATTGCCGGCGTCAGCATAGCAGGGAGAGGAGCCTACACCTTTGCCTGATCCGGTTACCCCAAGGCAGCGGTAACGCTGGTTAAAGAAGTGCCACATTTTACCCTTTTCTGACCTAAAGTTACATGTGGTTTCTAGAAAAGCAACAAAAGAGAAACCAGTTTATATTAAACAAAACAGAACAAAACAAAACAAAAAACCAGCCAAGCCTCCTAACCTCCGGGTGATCCCTCTGACCGTTGTCTGGAAGGCTTAAAGAAACAATGAAGCAAGACTAAACTTTCTCACCCTCTTTTACATTACCTGTCTGTGCCTGGCTATGGGCTTTGATGTATTGAAACAAAGCACAAGACCTGTTTATAGTAAACGAAACCAACCAACAGAGAGATCTAATTCAGACTTGTGACTAAACAAACTGGAACAGGAAGCACACACCAGCAGATTTTTTTTTTTTTTAAGTAGTAATTCCTGCTTGCATTGTCATGCAACAGAAAAAAAAAAAGAAAAAAAAAGTTTTCAGCTTCTCTCTTCAGTCATTTTTGTTCAAATGCAGTTCTTTTTTTTGTCAGAAAACTTAATGCGGGCAATGTTTCATCACGTGTATGCAAATACTTAACAACGTTTACCACCAGTAGTGATCTAAATATCTTATTCATCTGTTTGTTTCCCTGTGCAGGACGTTTCTGCAATTGATTAGTCCTCCCCTCCGCCCTCCCCGATTAACATCTGTAATTGCTGACTAGACAGAGGATCTTCATCCAGGATAGCTGGAAAAAGCAAGTCCCCAACAAACAGTAGATGAGTAGTTCTGCAAGTTAAATCTTTGAAGAATAAATAATATTGGAGGTTAAAGCTAGTGAAAGAAAGTCAGTCTTTAAAATTCTTCCTAATTTTAAAAATATTTATTTTTATTCCTAATTAATTCTTATGAATTCTTAATTAAGAATTCTTCTTAATTCTTCTTAATTTTTAAAGGAAATATTCTCAGTTGAGTACACAATAAGCTGCTTTGTTACTGTTCTATTACCTAAGATTTTTGAAAACCATTTGTCCTTCGTATTTCTTTAATTGTATTCATTTTCCAGGAGAGAAAAATCTCACAGGTTTTACCTAAGAAAATCCACCTTGACTCCTTAAGAGAGTTTTGCTTCAGGCAGAAACCGATGAATTAAACTACTATTGGGATAACACGTAAAGCCACACAGCCAAATATTGCAAAGCTCAGGTTAGCAGTGTGTTCTCTCCAAACTATCGTAGTTGACAAAGGGATGTGACTCCAGTTTTAGTAAATGCATCAAGCATAAAAAAATCGTTCACAACTTACCAGTATTAATCAACAGATAATCAGGGGGAAAACTGTCATCAGATATTTGAATTAAAGTGAGAATTCAGCATAAGCTGCAAATATTGTATGCAGTTAAGTTCTTTAAGGAAAAATAGTCCAGAAAAGCAAATAATGAGGGTCTTAGTGGTACAAAAATCTCTTAAATATTCTAGTACTGTCTTCCTTAAAAATGTGGCCTGTTTGTCCTAAAGCAAGGCTTTTCCATAGCATCTTCATCGGATAAGTTTGCCAATAAAGTCTGTGGGAAATCCATCTCATGTAGAGAGACCTTATGCTCCATTTGCTCCGTTTAGAGGACCAAAACAGGCATTGCTGGCAGAAGTACTTCTGTGCCAACGTGTACGGATTACTACTTCTAAATGAGAGTCTCTGTAATACAATGAATAGTATAGAAAATGGGAAGACACTGCCCTGCGTGTCCAGGACACAGCTACGCTACCAAGAGCTGTGGTTGCACCAGTGTGGTAAAGCCAACTTTTGCAAGGTATGCTGCTAAAAGCAGCTCTGCCTCTTTTCCTGACTCTTCACACGCACTTGTGGATCTCAACTCTGACTGACATATCTCTGAAAAACAACGTATTCCTCTTATTGTAACAGCTGTACCAGTTATCCTACCACAACACATCCTTGTCAGTGCTGATCCGACTGGACTCGACATCCTCTCTGAAAGCCAGTTCATGCCTGCCTTCCTGGTGGAGGGTTCAAATAGGTTTTCTTTTAAGAAAGCAAAGACAGGAAAGAGTTTGACACTTTTCTTAGGTTGTTCAGCTTCAGGTGAAGACATCCACGGCATGTGAGGAGTCTACTTAGAGATAATGCCAGGCAATAGCTCATCCGACAAATAAAATATTATGTGACAGACACTTTCCTTGGGCCCAGGTGAGACTGCAAGGTACCACGTCTCTCTGCACACCCCTGCAGGTACAGGGATGACTGTGACACAGCTGCTCACAGCTTTTTAATGGATGTCCAAACTTTGTCGAGGACAGTGATTTCTGCACTGCTCAGCTGCCAGCAAAACAGTAGTACAAAACCTCTACTATTTATTGCTTGTGGCAATAAATAGAGTACTTCCTACTGTGCTGTGATTCACAGATTCCAGTTCAAGTAACAGGTTGCCAGATTTGTCCTGAAGTGCACTTTCTCAGCATACAGCATCCATTCAGACGGCAGTAACAATTCGGGAAAGTCTCTTCTTGGCCACCCAATGCTGGATCTATCACAAGCTGACATGGGATGAAAGCATCCCTGAAAATTTATTATGAGTCGTAGGGATTGTTGCCATTGGGGATTCAGCTCATATAAAATTAAACATTATATCTAATTGATCTAACGGCAGTCTGAGCCATTTCTGACATGAGAATAATTTTTCTCCCTCTGTAAGTCCTAATTGTTCAGCTGACAAAGTGTTTTAAGGGGTTGTGAGATCTTTACGTAGGAATGAAAGTGTAACCCAGACGTAATTTGCTGCAGCAGCCTCCAGTCTATGGGTTAAAATGAAAGAGCAGTCACAACCCTGTAGCATCGAGCAGAGATTTCCTGTTTCTCTGCCAAGCCATGGTAGGGTTTCTGACCAAAAGAAAAGAATTTAATGAGTCCATAGCAAAGCAAATTAAGCTAAGCGCAGCATGATTAGGCTGTGAACACTAATCTTTAAAGGCAATGGCATTTGATTAAAGAAGGCGTCCTCTAAAACAGATCTTAAAATTGCAATAAAAAATGTCTGTCTATGAACATTCAGTGTTGGGGAGCTGGTTTTTTTTTGCGGGGGGCATGTTTCCCAGTTTGTACTGCTTCCTTCTGAATATGGCTTATCGTGGTGTCAATTGTGTAATACCTATTGTACAGTTTATCACTACTGCCAACTGCAGCAAGAAACTGCATGTTGAAAGTTTGGCGACTGCATTTCATTCAGGAGATTATGAAAAAATTTTTTTTTAATTTACTAATTAGGAAACTATGAAAAACACAAGTGAGAAAGTATGTTACCCAGGAATTAAATGTTTCTAAATATGAGAAAACTAATTGGAATATTTGTTACTTCTGTGAAAAGAAAAAATTAAAAAGCCTCTATTTCTACTCTACATTTTTGTTTAAGCTTTCTAACACAGAAAGTTTCCTAGTATGTGATTACATTTTAAATATTTGGATATAATTCAGTAAGCAAAGACAATCTGCAATTAAGTCAGTCATCTTACAGTGGTTTTTTTTCCAGTTGAAGCTTGGTGGGTGAACATTTCTGAGACTAGTTTGTGAAATATTGTCGTTTCCTACATAAAAGATCTCAGCATGCTTAGTTTGGGACATGGCACCTTCTCCTCCAGAGAGGTCTTGTGGGGAGCAGACCCGGGACCTCACTTCTCAGGAAGGGGGGATGAGAGAGACAGAGGCAGCTAATGAGGATGGTAGGGAAGGAAAGAGAGAGCCCAACTAAACTCTTGCAGATCTTTGGACTCCCAGGACCACCCTGTCTTCTGTCCCATCCACCCTCCTGGGAGCTGGCTGAGGCCAGCGTAGCATCAGGGCAGAAAAATCAGCCCTTTGTCAGCACAGCTGAAAGGCTCTGGGCTGCCTCTGCCTACAGATTTAAATACCTTACTGACAAATCTCCCAATACTGTAAATACCCAGCTTCTCTTCAGAACATATTTACAGATTTCTTGCTACCGGTACCAGTCCAGAATTATTAAATTCACTCCTGACAGTTGGGATGCGCGCAGAGGTCCCATGGCTCGGATACAATGCCTTTTACTAACAAAACTGACTTGGTTTGAGATCGATTTCACCAAGGCCAAAAGAGTGTAATATAAGAGAACAAATTTCCTTTCAAAGATCAAATCCAGACACATAACTTCATGAAAGGCATCACAGACTTGTACAGAAGAATTTGCTCAGCAATATGTCATGGATGGGGAAAGAGATCTTGTCTCTTTTCCTCATGTGGTCATGAAAACACTTCATCACATTGAATGCAGAACTTTAATGGCATAGCTCAAATTATTATTGATAATCTGAATTATAAAGATCATAATTTGAATTATTAAGAAATTGTAGCAGGTGACGTGATTTCCCCCAACCTCTTGTCCTCTCACATTTTCTCACCTGGGTTGTTTTCTCTCTGATACTTCCACACAGGCTGACTGCAACCTCTGTCTCTGTGGATTCCCTCCCTCCCTAGTCCGTATGTCTTGCTTTCCTACTTGGTGGTTTGACCATCCTACCCCTCTCAGCCTCACCTTCTATCTACACGTTTTCAGATTCAGGCTTTCATTTAAACCCTCCGTATCTCAGTGTTCCTCATTCTTTTCTCCATCTCAGGACTTTGCCTCTGCCTTGCCATGACTCCAGCAGTGCCAGCCCAGGTCACGCTAATATTTGCTTTTCTACAAGTAACCTCATTTGTTCTTCCGTTCTGCCCTCACAACAGATACAATCCCCAAACTAAAAGAAGCAGGTAAAACCACTGGTGCCTTTTCCTTCGGTCCCTCATTAAGGCAGAGGTCTGTTGTGACAGCAGTGAGAGATTCTGAGTGTTATTTTTGGGATGGAGATGACGTGCCGGGAGGCATGCCCTCACCCGGCACCGGCAGAAGCCGTGCAGCCTGCCTGGCTGCGCTGCAGCTTGCTGTCCTCTTTTTGCCCTTCATCTCACTGCAATAACTCTCCTCCATTTCTAAGTCCCAGCTCTCCATTGCTGTGCACACTGTGTAGCCAGTTAAGCCTGTGGGAGCCAGGTACGAAGCAGTCTTTTGATGCTGAGGTTTGCATTCGCTGTGCGCTGGAGCCCCCAGCCACGGACATGCAACCACAGTGGCTCCGCAGGATGCTCCCCTGCACCCAGGACCTGCAAGCTGACAGGGGGTCTGCCCCCCAGTAAGCCCCAGTACAGGGATGTCAGAGCTATGACTGTATTTGATAGCAGCGGCTCCATGTTGTCTTTGATGTAAGCCCTCTGCTCAGGGGAGCGGTTGTGCTTGATATGCCATGTGCTCTTGCTGCGTTTGGACAGCAAATACTGCTCGGGGGCTCCTGGAGCCCCTGGAGCCAGAGAGGTACATTGGCGTGCTTTAGTTCAGAGGTGTCTGCTCGATGCACCTTGGCTGCATGTAAACACGCTCTTAGATAAGCCTCACTGCAGCTCCAACCAAACCCACAATTCGCAGGCTGCTGCAGCAAGCTGCTGCTCCTCTTCCCTCTCGTCTTTATTAAAGCTCTAGAGGGAAGAGAGCTCTGCACTTTCACATAGCCCTGGGCAACACCTCCTCCAGCACAGAAATAACAATAGTAATGTCATTTCTGTTACTATTATGCTGAGCTCTCACACATGTGAAGTGATTTGCCAGCACTCTCAGTGAAATGAGGACCTGAAAATGCTATGGCAAAACCTTCTGAATATAGTATTGCTCTTCTCTCTTAATTTTTCAGCTCAGAAGATTGGAGAGTTTGCACAGGGGATCTCAGAGAAGTCTCCTGCCTTGTTGAGAATTCACAGGTGAAAACTTGGGTGCTCTCTTCATAGTGAACATACATTTCTCCAGCTCAAAACTAGAAGCCGTTGCTGGTGAAATCAGAAGCTGGGTAAAATCACGAGGCTGTGTGGTCAGATTTAACCCTGGCTAGGAGGCAGACTGAGTGCCTTCTGGTATTTACTCTGAAGTAACTTCTCTTGGAAGGGAAGTGAAACAGGCAAAGTGCAGCAGAAGCAGTTCAGCAGGAAATTATCGTTATGTACCGAAGCAGGCTCTGAGAACAGAAAAAATATCAAGCCAAGAAGAAATCAACTATTTATTAATCCTTGTAAAAGGGGAAAAGAAGAAAAGAAAAAGAGAAAAGAGAAAAGAGAAAAAAGAGAAAAGAGAAAAGAGAAAAAAGAGAAAAGAGAAAAGAGAAAAGAGAAGAAGAAAAGTTGCCTAAATTCACAATTTCTGTCTCAGCATACAGAAGAAGCAAAGTCTGAGAGGCCCCCGAGACAACATCAGATATCACTGCAGTGCATGTAGACACTTGCGTGCTCGACTGGGTGTGAGCTCATGTAGAGGTCAGAGGAACAGCTAGGAAGGTTTGTGCCTGCGGGAGGGAAGGGCTGTTCACATATACACGATAATAGTCATGGGTGGCTAGCAGAAAAAAAATGTGCTCAAATGACTCAGTGACTCAACAATAGTGGTGAGGGCTGAACACCCTCCACTCTCCAATGGACAGAAGTACTCCAGCAGGGCAAGAGACACAGGCTGCGGGACCGTAATGCAGAAAAAGGAACCCATTAAACAGGAAGGTCATCCAGATACGCGAGATCTCTGTCCCACAGAAGCCTTACATTAATAAACACTGATGTTCTTCCTGATCTAAATAGCTAGGTAAAATAAAAGGGCTTTTAGTTTGTTTGTTTGTTTTTAATTAGCAACTTGCAACAAAACCAGGAACATTTATTGCAATTCAGACTAGTTGCGAAAATATTTAAGTGCGTGATTTCTTGGACACGGGAGAAATCAAATAATCATGAAATAGTTTATTTGCAGCAACAGATGAGACTAAACCAGAAGGCCCCTCTGCGGGCTTGTGGTAGGACTGTCTGCCTGTCCTGCTGCACGCTGTCCAGCTTCTTCTCTGTTCTGTGCATTAGCTCACAGCTTCTGAGCCCTGAGTTGTCTCCAGTCTACCCATCCACCCAAGAGTAATGTTGGTGACCTTCTAACCCTAGAAGGACATATTTTCAAAAACAAATTTCAGCAGGAAATTATGGTTGTCTTTGCATTTGCGTTGGCTTTCAGCAAAGCTCTGTGTCGATACTGAAATTCGGAAACTGTTCATGTTTCTAATACCCACTCTGGTACGGGAGCTTGAAAGCCTTTGACAACTACCTTCAGTAACAGGTGGCAGGTGTCACAAACCAAATTCCATTACATCTAACTCACTTTCAAAGTAATTCCTGAAAACACTTCCACGGGGCCATGATATGGCAAAAAGAAAAGTAAGATTGGGCCCTTGACCACCTTTAATCAACTGTTACTCGTGTTTCCTCCTCCCAGGCTCTGGGGAGCTGCTGCCTGCCCCCACCGGTGAGGAAATCCCAAACGCCAAGAATGGGCAAGCGCCAGCATCCGGCTGCGTGTCCCTCATCCTCCAAAGAGGCCACAGAGATCGAAAACTGGTGATGGACAATGGAAAAAGAGGGTGCAGAGTGCTAGAGAGCCAAGCATTAGCAATGGGGATGGAAGGAGTTACTAAATATTACCAAATATTACCAAATATCCACACGCCTTGCTGGTAAATAGGGAAAGAAGTCTATGTGACAGAGAAATTTTCCAGCTCACAATATTTTCTGTTCTCTTTTTTTAAAAAAAAGCCAAGAACCACAAAAGGAATACACATCACATTGAACAGCAGATTGCACTGCAAGCCAGTGTAAGAGCTGGATTTGCAGAGAGTATGTGTACTGCCCCAAATCAGGTATAGCAAAGTCAAAAACACTCTGCTTGCTTGTCAAACAAGCTTGATACCTAGACAGAGTGACCAGCTCTACCAGGAATACTCTGAAGTCCACTGAAGTCCAGTTTTGATCATTTCTATGATACTTATTTTACAACGGAACGTGTGAGACAATGCTGTTGATAATCATAAAACAGCAGCACAGCGTGTTTTGTTCTGATATTTGAAAAGGCCACCTACCCTTGCTGGCACCTGTAGAGTCATGACAGCAAGATGAACAGTACAACATAGATTGTGATTTTATACAAAACCCATATTTATCAGTTCAGTTCACTTGTAGTGTCCTGCAGTTAGCTAATGATGAACACCTGTATGTTTCTGGTTTTTGCTCTTTTTCAGTATTTCGTAGCATCTTTTCAGCTTAATCTGAGGGTTCCAATGAGACAGTTCTAAAGTGGAATTAAATCGTCCTTACCTGGAAATTTATTAAAAATATATATTGCAAAAGTGAAATTCACCCAGCCAATGTGCAAACTGCAAATTTTATATACATGGATAAAAGACACAGCCATTAATATTCATGCATTATTTTAGACTTAGTTGCAATATTCTAAGCAATTCATTGTTCTTTAAGAAATTAACCTAGAAGCAATGTTTAGGATTACATATATCATTCATACAGAATAAGAACAAGATCAAAATAAAAATATGACTCTTGATTACACATACGCGGTAACTGGAAGAATTTGTGACACAGTCCCAAACAGGGTCATGGACAGCGTTCATTTTACTTTTGTATAAGTATAAATAATAACAAAAAAAGATAATTGTTGTTGCATAATATTTCCAGTTCAGGTGTACTCTAGCCTGAGGAGGATCTGTTGACAAAGTGAAAGGCATTGTCTATTCAGATGATAAGTTCTGTGGGAAAAAGATGGGATGTGATCCACATTTGGCAACAGGTAGCATAACCAGGTCCTGCACTACAGTACGACAAGCTATATTAGTGATCATAACCCTGATGAAATATTTGACAGGATGATTAACGGGATTCACTAGGAGAAAAACTAAAGGCTTAGTCTGGTCTTAGTAAGAGAAGGCCAAATAAATCTGCGTGCCCTAAAATAGCCTCTTACAACAAATGCAGTGATGCTTTGACAGAAGTGTTGTTTCATGCATTACGCTTTGGGTCCTGGCCGTACTAGAGGGGCGTCATGGGCAGTGGTGGCTGGAAGCCATGGAAGGTGACGCTAGCAGTGTCTCAGTGCTGCTTCCACTTGAGGGTAGGTCTCCACTGAAGATAAAGCTTTAAACAGGAAGGTAAAACAGAAGGAAGCAAGGAACACTTGGTGCAAATGGACAGGTGAAGACGTGTCCTGCCCAGCTGAGAAGGTAAAGGGGACAGTTAGGGCCAAATGGAGTGAAGTAAAGGGAGGTGGCAGGAAGCAGATGTAGAGAAGGTGATGAGGCCAAGGGGTTTACTTTTAACCTAGAAGTTCAAAGAGAAGCCAGTACTAACTCACGTTCATTCACTAGGTTAGCATTTCTCTTTGTTAAGAAAGAAACCTAGATCAGAAGGAATTGCTTCAGCTTAATTACTGCAGACCTATTACTAACCAAAGTAATCAATAATTGAACATCTCCTTCACCTAGGAAATCAAACACAAATCCAAACCCAGCTTTTATTATCTTGCAATAGCCAGATCCCCTCTCACCTCTGCTGAGAAGCATGAGTTGCTGCAGACCCAATGACTTACACAACTTGGAAGCCAGCCCGGACTTACCTTCAGCACCGTGTAATGGACTCCACTATTCCTGCCAGACTGCTCCTACAAAAGCAGAGTTTATATGAATTTTATAGGCCTTAATTGTTTTTTTTTTAATATTATTAGCTTAGTAATTAGTGGTTTGTTAATAATAACCCTGACAAAGCCAAAATATCTACTGGCATTAGAGACAGAATTGTTTTAAGCAGGAGAGATGGAGAGGAAGGTGGTGCACTGAGTCAGAAGCACCTCCCGTCTAGCCAATGCTGACACGACTGTGCTGTTAGCAGCACTGTCTGCTGCAATGGCCAAGGTGCTTTTTGGGTTTTGTTTTAATTTGGTTTTTTTTTTTTCCTCCTGAGTAGTACTCTAATTTCTTCTATTTCTTTTTTTTTCTACTTCCGTTATCTTTACTATGTTTCACTTCTTCCTTTGTTGTCTTCTTCCCAGACATACCCATCTAGCCCCAGTTTATCTCAAATCCACCAGTTTAACTTGCAGGTAGCAAAAATCATAGACCCTTTCCAGTGAGATGAGTAAGCAGGCAGTGTGCAGGAGCAGCTGGAGAAAAGAAGAACTAGGCTTTGAGCACCTGTGGAAAGGTTGCAGGCAGACACCACGCAAAAACCTAGAAGGCTCTGAAACGTGCCTATTCCCTCCCATCTGCTACCGCTCCTTTAGTGCAAGCTGAAGTTGAGCCAACAGAGAAAAATAATGTAAGCACTCCCAAATGTAGTTTAGGTCAAGTCATCTAACTCAGCATAAACAGCCTCTGAGCTACCATCGAG
This sequence comes from Steatornis caripensis, assembly GCA_013398225.1. Taxonomy (NCBI): domain Eukaryota; kingdom Metazoa; phylum Chordata; class Aves; order Caprimulgiformes; family Steatornithidae; genus Steatornis; species Steatornis caripensis. The sequence goes on along the minus strand of VZSC01016554.1, from coordinate 199,903 downwards.
GTGCTGCTAGGGGCAGCTGGGAACGTAATGCCTATCTATAGAGGAACAGCCACCACCTGGGAACAAACCTGATCAGGTGCATGAGCTACTGCAGGGGCAGCAGCTTCATGCCATTGCACTTCTGTTCACACCTTCATCAAGCAAAGTTTCACCAACTGAAATATTTTTCCCCTTTAGAAATTAGGATCTTTATTAAAAAATGAAATTTTCATTAAAGTGTGCTCTTGTTCTTAGTTTTCTTGTGGAAGACAGAAAGAAGAGCGATGCTGACAACGGCTTTGCAAAAAGCTAGATCTCAGAGATATGGTGTTTTCCCTCTTCTTTAACATAAATCTGTTTTCACTGAAGCAGATAAAAAGCCAGTAATTTTACCATGCATCATTGGGTTGAATTCTCTAAACTAACAAGGGAGCAGGACACCCGCTGCAATCCAAGCTCCAGTTCCAGGCTCATACATTCCAGATATCACAAAAAGCATTATTTTGAACAGGGAGCTTGCCATTAGCAGGCAGTATCATAGTACAAATAAAATGTGGGAACACTTGGAACAAAATCATCAAATATTCCTGAAAATTTTATATTGTAGAAGAATTTTGCACACTTATCAATGAGCTCTGCTTGCAGATGCTTTTTTTCCTAGCTGATAGCTGCAGCCCTTCAAACAGTTGACTGAAAACCAAGCTGGAATCTTTTTCTCCTGGTGTTACCACAGAGTCACCGTGCTGCAAGACACTTTGAGAAGTCATCCTGTGTGTCTCCCAGCCTAAAAGGATGATCAGTTATTCCCATGCTGTTTCTGACAGATACTTGTCCATTAATCATCACTGTTAATAATGGTCCTGGACACCATGTTGTGCCCACAGTGCTTGCAGGGGGGTTTTACAGGTGAATGCGATTAGGATTTATTAAGCTCCTGCCAAGTATGGTAGCGTAGGAAAAGGATCCAAGTACCTGTTCCTTACCTGTGTTGTCTTAGAGAAACAAAGAAATCCAAAGGAGAGGGGAAGGAAACAATCATTTACACTAGCAAAGAGCCAGGATTCTGAGCACAAAGGTACTTTTTGTCTTTTTTTTTTTAAATTAGGATCATACTTTGTAATAGTGATCATGGGAGCAATGCATGACACTTCCTAACAGAAATCACTCAAATTCCTGCAAGAATTTTTGCAGTATGCAGCGCTTTCAAGCGTAATGGGCTTAGATCCACGAATTTACATCTTGTAAATTATTAAGACTATAGCAGAGAGATTCAGAATCCTAGAAAGAAAATTTGCTTGCTATTATTTCAGTTTCTATTTCTGTGGAACCGCAAAAACTTGCAACCACCGTGTGTGCGTGATGGATGCAAGCAGATGGCTTTGCGGTGCCAAATGCTGCTGGGGAGCCATGCCCATCGGTGCCAGCAGTGCCGGTCCACAGCAGAGCGGGTCCAGGTTCCACACTAGCAGCTGAAGGTAGAAGCCAAGCCAAGAGGTGTCCACTGTTTCGGATAGTCCCAGGAGCTGAACATGCAAGAGAATAAATAGCAAATAAATATGCTAGATGGGATGTCAAATGGCTGAAGGAACATCCTTTGCAGAGGTGGAAGGCCGAGAGCGGGAGGAGAGGAAAGGAAGGAAGGTGAAGTGGCTTGTTCAGCTGCTTCTGTCATTTTGGATAAGAAAAATATTTTCTTCGCACCAAGTCAGCAAAAGCATTTCCTGACATCTTGCTCTCTTTGCTGCTTTTTTTTTTCAGCGAAAACAGCTTTCTAAAAGGCATTTGAAAATGTGGATGCTGGTGGAGGGAATGTACTTAACTGTCTCCAAGGCATTTGAAAATGTGGATGCTGGTGGAGGGAATGTACTTAACTGTCTCCAAGCTTCACATTGACTCTGTTACCAGTGCACCCAGGCACTTTCCATCAGGGATGCTCCTTCTGTGCTGAGGGACCGTATGAGAAGCATCATTGCTCAGAGCAGGCAGAGAGTGCAGGAGATGAATCAGCACGAACTAGCAGCCAAGCAGAGCCAAGGAGAGCCAGCAGCAGGAGTACCCACGTGCAGAAAGCCAGTCGTGGGTGCCAGATTTAAACCGAACTCTTACACAGCTTTCCTTCAAGCATTCAAGTCTGCAAGGTTCTTTCGGGTTTCCCTCCTCTCCTCCAGGAGACTCTCGCCACTGCTCAGCTGCTGTGAACTGACCGGGTTTTAAACTTGGAGTTAAACAGCAACAAAAATATTCCTCTGAGTAAATCAAGCAGCAAGGGGGACCTGGGGCAGGACTTGCCTCTGCTGTTTCTGAAATGTAAGAGGTAAATGGGGACTTCATTCTGCATAGGAAATCTTATCCAAGTAGAGCTGATTGTACTTTTATGGGGACTAGATGTTAATAATTTCAAATCTTTCCTATTTATACCTTCTATTATGTTTTTAGTGAGAACAGGTGAAGTTTTGCAGTGCAGTTGCCTAAACTGCGAAAATCTGTTTGCATGATTTGTAGAACTCCAGGAAAACAAGCTTAAGAAAAAACTGTAAATATTTTTAATTAATGTAAACTACTTCCCTCACTAGGAAGATTCAGGCCCGCGTTTCACNGAACATGCAAGAGAATAAATAGCAAATAAATATGCTAGATGGGATGTCAAATGGCTGAAGGAACATCCTTTGCAGAGGTGGAAGGCCGAGAGCGGGAGGAGAGGAAAGGAAGGAAGGTGAAGTGGCTTGTTCAGCTGCTTCTGTCATTTTGGATAAGAAAAATATTTTCTTCGCACCAAGTCAGCAAAAGCATTTCCTGACATCTTGCTCTCTTTGCTGCTTTTTTTTTTCAGCGAAAACAGCTTTCTAAAAGGCATTTGAAAATGTGGATGCTGGTGGAGGGAATGTACTTAACTGTCTCCAAGGCATTTGAAAATGTGGATGCTGGTGGAGGGAATGTACTTAACTGTCTCCAAGCTTCACATTGACTCTGTTACCAGTGCACCCAGGCACTTTCCATCAGGGATGCTCCTTCTGTGCTGAGGGACCGTATGAGAAGCATCATTGCTCAGAGCAGGCAGAGAGTGCAGGAGATGAATCAGCACGAACTAGCAGCCAAGCAGAGCCAAGGAGAGCCAGCAGCAGGAGTACCCACGTGCAGAAAGCCAGTCGTGGGTGCCAGATTTAAACCGAACTCTTACACAGCTTTCCTTCAAGCATTCAAGTCTGCAAGGTGCTTTCGGGTTTCCCTCCTCTCCTCCAGGAGACTCTCGCCACTGCTCAGCTGCTGTGAACTGACCGGGTTTTAAACTCGGAGTTAAACAGCAACAAAAATATTCTTCTGAGTAAATCAAGCAGCAAGGGGGACCTGGGGCAGGACTTGCCTCTGCTGTTTCTGAAATGTAAGAGGTAAATGGGGACTTCATTCCGCGTAGGAAATCTTATCCAAGTAGAGCTGATTGTACTTTTATGGGGACTAGATGTTAATAATTTCAAATCTTTCCTATTTATACCTTCTATTATGTTTTTAGTGAGAACAGGTGAAGTTTTGCAGTGCAGTTGCCTAAACTGCGAAAATCTGTTTGCATGATTTGTAGAACTCCAGGAAAACAAGCTTAAGAAAAAACTGTAAATATTTTTAATTAATGTAAACTACTTCCCTCACTAGGAAGATTCAGGCCCGCGTTTCACCCTTGCTCCCAAGCCTGAAGTGAGCTGAGGACAGCATGGGGAGGAGAAGAAGCTGTGGGTGCTTGGGGAGGGGAGCGCTGTAGGGCAGGGGGCCGTGCTGCCAGAGCAGGGGGAGACAAGGTGGCCTTACCGGGGGCGCCTGCTGCACAGCCACCTTGTACCACCCTCCTCACCATGCCGTTTGGAAACGGCTAGTGTCAGTGAGAAACGCGGGCTGCACCTTTCTGAACCTGTGGTGAAGCCGCTGTCCCTACATGCCCCGAGATGGAGCGGTATTTCTTGTCTGGATTGGTAAGTGGTGAACATCCTCATTACCTCCCCCACACAGCGATTTATGCAATTATGTCCTATTAGGACACTCCAAACAGACAAACTCTTACGAGCACACGCAGTGTCCTGGATGACCTGAGTGAAATCATCACAGCGGACCGGTGGTGGGTTTTTTTTTCAGGGGTGTAGAGTGGTCCTTCCAAGACAGGACAGCAAATGGCAGCTGCAGTAGTTTTTACCCTGCTGCTGAAGTATGGTATTGTTAATGCATGTCTTGCCAGACAAACTTTACCAGGCTGATTCTGAACTTGAAGTGAACCTGAGTCAACTGCACCTTCATACGTTGTGTTATAAAGAAATGCTAGGCAGCGGCACCCCAGGACCCGGTGTTTTAGGGAGATGGCCATCAATGGCAAACTCTAATGAAGAAAACAGCTTCCACTAAATCTCTCCATTAAACGCTGATTCTTTTTCGTGTTCTCAAACTAGGGTTTTTTTCTTCTTCCCCCACCCCTCCCCCCCTGTTGCTAATGAGCACTTGAGAATTTGATTTAGCTCCTTGGAATGACTGCCGCTTACCGCTAGAATGTTAATCTGTCTAAACCCATTCAGCTCCTCTTACTTGGAAGTCAATCACCTGGAGCCTGCATTTCAAAGAGATGCTGGCTAAGGCAGTCACAACAGCAGAGATGTTTTGGGACAACTCTGCACAGCTGGGAGTAATCTCAGGAAACTCAAAGCTACTAGACACCCAACAGATTTGTGTTGATTTCCCGAGATAAACGGAACTGGACTCATCCCCAACAGAGACCAGAGCCCAAATCCGGGGAGACCAGAGGCTGTTGAGCTGAGGATCACACAACGGATGCTGCACTGGCGTGTTGCATCAGCTCCTCCGGGGGACAATCTTTAGCTAATCGTGAAAATATACCCAGGGAGGACATAGGCAAGCAAGCACAGAGAAGATATGCCAGGACACAGCCGGAGCTAAAGCTTTAAAGCCTTTAAAGAAGTGATTAGAGACCTGATTTATTTTGTCTTGTACTGGCCATTTTTTTAACCCCTGTTTGCTAGGAGGGGGAGAAAATCCCATCTTGCATGACATCCCACGCTAAATGTAGGAGACATGGGCATCACCTGAGACAGTTAATGACGGCGTACTGAACCATGTATCTGTGAATCACTTCACCATGCTCTTCTGGAAATGTTTCTATTTCAGCTTCCTTAGCATGCTCACAAACCCCCCAGCTGTCAGATCATGCTGTCCAGCCAGAGGAGCAGCCACAGCTGGGGATGAGTGGGAGAGCCAGGGTCTGGGGGTCGCAGTGGGCCCTGCCAGGGAGCGGAGGGGACCACGAAATCCCTGACTACCAGAGTTGGTCCTGGGCATTGCTCTGTGCCTTCATTACATGGGAAGAAGAGTGTTTCACCCACGGTACACCCCCATCTCTGTCACCGTCCTTTCACTCCTTGTGCAGTTCTTTGACGGCAAACTTTGTACAAACTATACCCTTGCAGAGAGAGGAGAGGCGGAAGATACACAGAAATCCTGCTGATTTCCTGCTGAAACCTATACTGAAATACACACACTTTTTTTTTTTCTTTTTTAACACGGGTTTTCTCAGTGGCTCTGTTGTAAATTAAGTGTCAGCTAAACCAAGGGAAGAGACTTCATGATAAAGAGGCAAAAAGCAATCGCAACAATTTTTAAAGGAAATGGTTTCTTTACTGCTGCTCTCTAGGAGCAGACCGGTCCTGTGATCACATGTGGAAAAGCACATTTTAGGAATAAGCAAATATTGAGAGTGGTTATTTGCTCTTTGAATAAAACTTTTAGTTGTTTCTAAATAAGAAATACGTCTTTAGAGTGCATCTCAAACCTTATAAATGAGAAACGCATGAAGAAGGTCACAGCATGTATTTTGTCGGCATAGAATCACAGAATGGTTTGGATTGGAAGGAACCTTAAAGACCACCTTGTTCCAAGCACCTTCCATGGGCAGGGACACCTTCCACTAGACCAGGTTGCTCAAGGCCAGGTCCAACCTGACCTTTAACACTTCCAGGGAGGAGGCATCCACAACTTCTCTGGACAACCTGTGCCAGTGTCTCAACGCCCTCATTGTGAAGAAAGCGTACACAATCTTTTCTGAACAAAGACAGCATGAAATGGAGTTGGGCTTCATTCAGGTACTTGTACATTTGCTTGCTGACATAGTTCTAAAGTGTGAGAACATGGAAAATTCAAAGTAAAAAACACCATTATTATTATTGATTTATAAGCAAATGGAAGATTATATCCATAAGGCTTAGAAGTAGCACCTATGCTGAGACTTAATGTTAGAATTTCTTAAGAAGGAACTTGGAAAGGGAACTTTATTGGTCTTACACACTTATTACTGAGTATGATCAAAAGCATATTTTAGCTGTAGCATGTAAGTGTGGAGTATGCAGGCACCGTAATAACCTAGTACCTAAGTTTTGAAGTAAACTTTCTTAAAATTACTTACTAGTTAACAGAAGTGGTCTGAAATATTAAATACAGCGATAACAACAGGTTTCAAATTCTACTCTAAAGTATTTTGTTGTTCCCTCTGAAAGAGCCACATTTGTGAACTCAGAGCCACATTTGTGAACTTATTTCTAATTTTCCATAGACTTCAAGAGCAAAAACTGGGAGAAGAACAATATTTTATCCCCTCTGAAAACCTCAGAAGAAAATGATGGATTCAAACTTATGCAGTTACCAACAGCAGACCACTGCCAAGTCCCTCGGGAGAAGGCCTGGTAGCACAAGCAACCTGCTAAGCCTGAGACCAATGGAGAAAAGCAGCCAAAAATGGCCATTTTTGTCTCCTTGACTGCCAGGATTATTCAAAGAACAAGATGTTTCCAGGAATGATCCTTTGCTGGAAAACAAAGAGCATGAAGTGCAGCCAGAATGCTGAGCTAATGTGGATGGTTGGCTTTGTTTTGTGAAGCCAGAAAAATCTGCCCCTGCTCATGTTGCAACCACAGAACAACAAAAACAGTTTTCACATGTGAAGAAATGAATGCCTTCTCCATTTATTTATATCAATGCTTGGTCAAGGGATGGAAAGATTGTAGGTACCTATAAACACATTAGCTTTCTCAACTCCTGTTGACTGCAGAAGCCATTTTTTAATTGAATATGTCCCCAGTTTATCTTCAGCCCACAGATTTTCATCTTTTTATTTTTTTTTAAGTTGCAATGATTTCTGTTTCATTTTAATTATCTGAGGTCTAAACTAAAGCTTTTTCAACACACGAGCTTTTGGCAGTGATGTGAAGATGATAAACCAAAGCTTTTTAATGTCTGGATGAAACAACCAGACCTGCCAGAAGATACCTTTGGGAGGTGGAGGATGGTGGAGGAAGAGAGATCTTCAGGCTTTTCTCTGTCATTGTGGCTAAGTGACAGATGAGCACCTTGCACCAGTGAGCCGATACCTGTGCGATGGCCACCTCCTGTTCCTCTGCACAGGGGCAGCCACCCTGGGCTTTAAAGCGTAGAGGGGACGCAGGTTTCCCCCGCCTGGCCAAGCCATAGTCCCGGTGCTAGTGCAGTCCTGTCTTCACAGAAGGACTAAATGACCTTTTATATTTGGATTACCCAAAACATGGCCACCCTACAGCCTGCTTCAGCCAAGTCATTTGCTTTCATGAAAAAATGAGACCCACGTACCTAGATTTTTCTTGCAAATGCTTAGAACCAAAACTGACTTTGAGGGAAGGCACACTAGCAAATGGTATGGGGAGTGCTGTTAGATATTTTGAATCATATTGCTTTTTTTTCAGATTCTCAGAATTTTCTGATGCTTCTACTTTATCTGTTAAGTAAGCACAGGCACAGATGGTGCTTAAAGCTCTTGCCAGCTTAGCTATGTTGCAAGAAGTACAAAATGAATGACTTAGCCTGTGCAAGAAAAAGCCAGTGGCTTGGCAATTAGACTGGCAAAATAATTCTTCAGTCTCTGTTAGACCATATACTATCAACTGATTATTTTCCCTAGGTACTACTGTTACAAACTACGCTGGTAAAGAAATACTTCAACTGCTACAAACCACCTTGGCAAGAGCCTCTGCCACTCAACAAATGACACCTTCCTAGTGCAAGCAAGGAGCTGTTTAAACTGTCACTCCGCAAGGATATTTGAGGTACCTAATTTTTAAGATCTTTAAAAAGTATTTCAGCCATGGGCTTGATCTTTCAAGATTTTGCACGTGTCCCACTACCTGAAAAGTAGAGGTTTGTTGTTAAAGATGGTTGTCAATGACTGGGTTTAAGCTGTAAGCTGATCTGGAATTTTTTTAATAAAGTGCCTATTATTTGCAGAAAACTGCTGAGTAAAGCTGTTCATTTATGTAATGCCACCCTATATTTAAAAACATCATAATAATGTAGAGTTGGGCATACATTTAACTGTGAGGTCTTGCAAAAGATGTGCACCAGTCAAGCTCCAGCATGCAGCACTGGTACAAGTTACGCTCCACTTGTACGCGTGGCTGTTGGAAGAACTGAAACCTCAGTGCAGTCACACATGACTGCCTGCAATTTCCACATATATTCTCCAACCCCAAGTAGTTTCAGATGTCCTGAAGAACAGCAAGATCCAGCAGTACCATCTGAGGTTAAGAGTCTCAAGGGCTTTGTACTGGGAAACAGTCTTCCTCAGTTTTAGCTGACTGAAAACGTCCAGATACAAACGCCTTCCAGCTGAACTTGATGTCTCTGGCACAAACTCCTCAGCTGAGCTAGTTGTCTTCTGCTTATACAAACCTCATGTCTGGAAGCTGACCTCACTTGCATGACCTACAGAGAAAGGCATTAAAAAAAAAAGCCTTCTGCTATGATTTTCTTCCAGCCTGGAATTTTGAAGCCATGGGCCAAATCGCAGCCATTACCACTGTTAGGAAAACCCAGAAAACTGCCGTCTATGTGAAAATTCCTATATTCTTTCCCACACCGCTCACCAAACAGTTACTAGCTGACAATCACATTTGCATTGTGTCGTGGTTTAACCCCAACCAGTAACTAAGCCCTACACAGCCGCTCGCTCCCTCCCTCCCAGTGGGATGGGGGAGAGGATCAGAAGGGTAAAAGTAAGAAAACTTGTGGGCTGAGATGAACGCACTTTAATAGGTAAAGCAAATGTCATGCACACAAGCAAAGCGAAACAAGGAATTCGTTCACCACNGCCATCACTCTGAACTTTCCTGCCATCCTTCTTCTTCCCCCAGCTTTATGTGCTGACCATGATGCCATGGGATATGGGATAAGCCTTTGGTCGGTTGGGGTCAGCTGTCGCGTCTGTGTCCCCTCCCAAATTTTTGTGCACCCCCAACCTCCTTGCTGGTGGGGGGTGGTGTGAGGAGCAGAAAAGGCCTTGGCTCTGTGTGAGCACTGCTCAGCAATAAGGAAAACATCTCTGCATTATCGACACTGTCCTCAGCACTAATCCAAAACACAGCCCCATACTAGCTGCTATGAAGAAAATTAACTCTATCCCAGCCAGAACCAGCTCATTCTCCACCCTTTTTATGTCATGCTTAGGTCCACACTATCCAATACATCCTTATTAACTACCCCCCCGCCCTATCCCATCCCATCCTTTTATATAATACACAGATACCATTCTCTTAGTCTATGGACCATCCCTGTAAAATGTTCACAAATGTCCACAAAATGCCCACTGAGTTCATTTCCTCCATGACTTTGGGCTCCATCTGTATGGTGGTCACTCAGTACAGGAGAGGTGGTGTGTTGGGTGCAGTTACTGGGCACCACAGCCAGCTCAGGTCGGGTCGCTACTGCACTTGCACAGGTTCTTGTAGGGCTTGTCCTCAATTGTTTCAGGTGGTTCCTGCTACAGTAATTCCTATAGCATGCAACTCAAATCACGGGTCACAACAATTTAAAGCTATTTCCATTACAATCTCCACCCTGGTCCCTCTGGGCCAGGTTACAGGGTTCAACATTGCAGTGAACTCCTCCCCTTGCTCCCAGCCTGGCGAGCAACAAGGGGTTCCTGCTATAGTAATTCCCACTGCATGCAACTCAAATACCAGGTTACAAAAATTCAAAGGTTTTTCNCAGGTTACAGGGTTCAACATTGCAGTGAACTCCTCCCCTTGCTCCCAGCCTGGCGAGCAACAAGGGGTTCCTGCTATAGTAATTCCCACTGCATGCAACTCAAATACCAGGTTACAACAATTCAAAGGTTTTTCCATTACAATCTCCACCTGCGGTCCCTTTGCACCAGACCATCAGGTTTAATATTGCAACGAACTCCTCCCCTTGTCCCTGCTCTGGCTTGGATTTATCCACAGACTGCCGTCCCTTAGGGATGCGCCTGGTCCAAGTGGAGCCTTACCTTTCAGCCACAATCTCTCCAGGGCTATAGCTGCTGCAGCACAGACTTATGCACAACCTTGGCTGCTTTGAGGTGCACCTGTTCCAGTGTAGCCTTCCCCATGGGCCACAATGTCTTCAGAAATAAATCTGCTCCAACGTGGCCTTACCCATGGCTGCAGTCCCTCCAGGGGACTGCTCTGTTGTGGGCTTATCCATCACCACACACTTTGAGGTGCTCCAGCATGACATCATGCACAGCCACTGATTCTTCAAGGTGTACCTGCTGCAGCATGGACTTGTCCACAGCCATAGATGCTTCAAGGCGTACCTTCTTCAGCGTGGACTTCTCCTTGGGCCACAGTCCCTTCAGACGTATACCTGCTGAGATGTACCTGCTCTGGCATGTGCTTATCCACAGCCACAAATGCTTTGGGGTGTCCTGCTCTCACAGGGGCTCATCCATGGGTCACAGTCCCTTTGACTTGAATTCACACTGGAGTTCCAGCCTGTCCAGTACAGCAGCACAGAAACAGCAGTGATGCCCTGCTGATGTAAAACTTCTGACTGACAGAACTATGAGTTTCAAAAGAGCAATAAAAGCCAGAAACTGCTAAAATCAGGAGAAATGGAAAAGCATCGCTTTTGGAGTAAAATAAAAGCCTGGGAATCCTCTTATTCTAAATGTCCCCTTGCTGGTGGCACACCAAGTGAAGTCTGGGCTCCAACCTAACCTGGTGAAGGGGGAACGGCATGCACAGCCCAGACATATTCTTCCTTCTCTGCCAAAGCAAGCAGAGTACTTACACCTCCAGTCAGATGGGACAATTGTGCTTTTTACCACATCCTGGTCTCCTGCCACCCCCGGAAGCCCAGCACCTTATCTCAGGGGAGGTCAAACCTCCTGGGTCACACCTAGGCTCGCAAGTTCTCCAAGTAATGGCCATCTGTTGTCAGGACAGCAACTCACCCTATGTGCTCCTGGCTCTAATGAAACCTTCAAGTCCTTCCCAGAAGGGAAAAGCCTTAAAAAAAAAAAAGAAGATAAAAGGAAAAAAAACTGAAAAACTGAGAAGAAAACCAACTGATTCCAGAGGACAACAAATGAAAAAAAAAAAAAGGGAAAGGGGGCAAAAGTTAAAAGCTCAAAAACAGTTCCATAGAGCACTGGAAGGAGACATCAAGCAGAGCACCCCTGAAAGCATCTCCCTACCCCATCTGATTTTGAGAGTAAATATCAGCACTGTTTTACTACCTTGATGGCGATGCAGAGCTGCTCGGAGCAGCAGCTACCTATGAATACGAACTCTTCAGCGGAATTTGAACTCTGACAATGGAACGCGGAGGCCAGAGAACACTCTTTGATTTAAACCCTTTGTATTCAATAGAAAACTGTTAAAAACCGCTATTTGCATGGCTATTTAAGGCAAGCCTATTAAGTTGGATTTCATAGTGCTGTGCACAAAGAATATAACTCATGGACTTTAGGCTACAGGGAAATAACTATGTCTTCCTCATAATGAGTCATATCATATAATAGTGATATAATTCATTTGGGTGACACGGCAATGAAACCAGGAGTGCTGTTCTCCTTTGCCATCACATGTGTTGCACCGTATATGCAAGATGTGCTTACAGGGTTCGGCTTTTCTGCAAGACCTCTGTGGTTAGTTACTGCTGGTAAATGCTAATCCTTGGGAGCAAGGGTGGAACAGAGCGAGTGACCTGTGGGTGCTCCAGCCTTTGTGCTTTTCCTGAACACCTCAGGAACAGCACTGGACACGCTGGGCCTCAACCCTCAAACGCAAAGGATTGCTATCTACTAGGGCTAGAACTTAGGGGGGAAAAAAAGGAGGAAAAAAAAAAGCTTACTAGTTCNCGAGTGACCTGTGGGTGCTCCAGCCTTTGTGCTTTTCCTGAACACCTCAGGAACAGCACTGGACACGCTGGGCCTCAACCCTCAAACGCAAAGGATTGCTATCTACTAGGGCTAGAACTTAGGGGGGAAAAAAAAGGAGAAAAAAAAAAGCTTACTAGTTCCTTTACAAAAGGCTTTAAAATTCTTTTTTTGTTTGTTTTTTTTTTTTTTTCAAGTATTCTGTAGTATACCCTGCTACATCTATTCAGTACAAACAACTAGCCATTCCCGTAAAACACATGAGCAACAGAATTCAGAAATATGGCTCTCATGAAAGGCTTCAGACAAACCAAACAGGTGAATAAAAGCCCAGTAAGACCCTCTGTGGCCTGATAGCTCTCTTTACAGATACATAGGCTTTTGTTTAGGTTCTTGGCATTTTACAAAGGAATCAAAGGGGTCTAATATATAGGAAAAATAAAAGATGGATTTTTTTTTTTAAAACATTTTTTAAAGAATTCCAATGCATTGACCTGGTATAGAACACCTCACCCACATCAAAGAACAGAAACATAGCTATGCAAAAAAATCTCTCCATTGTAGAAAAAAGTTACTTTCCAGTGTTGTTGCAAACACATAAGTGTACTAAACAATAGTGTCAAATTCACCAGCTAGAGCAAGCATTTGTAAAGTATTTGGGGAAACTTCGGTGAAAGAAAAACATAAGACATACAAGACCTAGGCCATCTCTCTTAAATTACTTCTGAGGGCTGTAAAAATTACAGTTGCAGCTTTTTTTTAACTTTTTTTTTTTTTTGTGAAGCTAGGGTTTTACAGACTGTATCCATTCTCCCCAGAACCCTCAGCTGGCTTTAAGCTAATGATGTGCTTATTTTTGATGAACAATGGGGGAAAATTCTAACCAGCAGCATTACTTGGCTTCTTTTCTTTTGTGCTGGCTGTTGAAAGATAGATTGTGAATGTGGACAAGTGAGCTATTCAAAGTCAGCTCTAGTATGGATTCCACGGATCCAGCGGAGTAGCAAAGGCCTTGTAACAAATCCTGCAGCATCCTGTACAATAGTTGAGAAGGTAAATAACGCTAGCGTTGTAGTCTAATGGAAAAAGAGCATGTGCTGAGTCTATCAATGTTAAGTGAAACAGGTCCAGAAATTCTTTGCCTTCCATCCACATATATAGTAAAATAGGTAATCCATAAAATGGAAGGTTTTGGAAGTCTTGAATGGCAGAAAAACTCATCAGCAACCAAAAAACTCACATATACTGCAGTGTGAGGGTCTCACACATACTTCTTCATGAACTTTGGAACCTGATTGCTCAGATTGGATGCTTTTCCTAGAAATTATTGTTTTGGTTCCAGTTTGGGCAGCAGCTGTCAGTCATCTTTGGCAGTTCAGCTACTGCTGCCTACCAGGGGAGATGTCCTGGCAGAGAAGGGGACACCCTCCAAAAGAAATAGAAGCCGAGCACTAGGGAAGCCTCCGCAATAAACCAGAACTTGATTATTGACGCTGTTGTACATGACAGCCCATTGCAAAGGCCATGTGGGTTCTCCTGCTCAGCCACACCTTGCGGGTGAGACTAGTTTTAAAAACAATGCGTAAACACATCATACTTCCACAGAGAGGTGAGAGTCCTTCCCCGCCTCAAGGTATCACTCCTCATCACGTGCAGTCAGTGGGGCTTTGCTAAATAAGTGCCTCCACAGATCCTCGAGCAAGTCAGGTAAGCTACCATTTCTTGTTTTCTCATCTATATACTGGCATAATAGCACATTAATTAGTAGCATAACAGTCTTTCCTTGCTTAGGAGGCTGCTATGTGATCCAACGTGATGAAATTCTGTCATATTATAATGCTGACTGAATGCTCCTGAATTTTGACTTAAAGTGGATTAATGATTTTCAAGAACTGGTGAGGTTTTGATGAGCTATAAAGTACCAAGCACTTGAGTATTTCTGAGTGTTATGTGACAGACTTGTTTGGGGCTTCAAATTTTCGTCATTGTGTTCCTGAGATGGTGTAAAGAAGTCAGAAAATCCTCTGGAAGATGCAGTGGAATATTCATGCACAAGGAATTCATATAAAGTTATTTAGGACCCCAATAACTAGAAGGAATGTCCTGAGGACCGGCTAAGGATTTTGGGCTTGTCTAGTTTGGAGGAAAGGAGACTCAAGGGCGAACTCATTACTCCCTACTGCTTACTGAGGAAGGGAAGAGGAGACTGAGGTGCTGGTGCCTTCTTCCTGGTACCTGGTGATAGGATGCGTGGGAATGGTTCAAAGCTGCACCAGGGGAGGCTCAGACTGGGCATTAGGAAACATTTATTTACCGAGAGGGTGGTCAAACACTGGAATAGGCTTCCTAGAGGGGTGGTCGATGCCCGAAGCCTGTCAGTTTTTAACAGGCATTTGGACAATGCCCTTAATAACATTCTTTATTTTGGTTAGTCCTGAATTGGTCAGGACTAGACTATCATTGTAGGTCCCTTCCAACTGAAATATTCTATTCTAGACTAGTCTAGACTAGTTGATTCTCAGCTATGGCTAAACACAGGAATACAGTTTTCTAATATTCCACTGCATGCATAGGAACAGGCATATATATTTATTAACTAATTGGGATGAACTAAAATGGATGTTCCTGGGTCTACCTCAGTGATAGTTTTGAGTTCATTAGGTACTGAGGCAGAAAAAGGTCACGAGACACAACTTTCATTTATTTGTCAAGGAATAAAGGTCTGGAGAACAGCAAGATCTAGATTGCCTGAACATCACAAGCCATGAAGGGCTGAATTCATTGAAGGTGGCCCAAGGAAGCACATGGGTTCTGCTGGCCCATGAGAATTTCAACTCCAAGACTGTTGAGCTTGAGGCTCCTACCACCTTGATTGTGTATGGCCCCAGCAGTGGGTACAGAGCTGCCCACACAGTTCCGGAGGAGATAAGTATGGATCATTCTTTTTTGCTTTTTTTCTTGCGAATCTCTGCCCCTGAGTGGCTTTGATCACTGTCAACCATTTCCTGAATCCTCTGCTCATCAGCAGAGGGGTTATAGCTTGTTTACAGTTTTGCAATTTCTATGTAATTTCTAACTGCCTCTTCTTGAACTGGAAAGGAAGAGATTAGGAACGTGGGCTCTCTCTGCCTCTGAGGAATTTGGAGGAGGATTCACACCTGTAGAAACCTCTGCCTGTAATGCCACCATCAGTGGGGACCTCCAAAGTTAAAAGCCCAAACTATTACAATTGGGCTAAGGCAGCGATGCTAACAGGACCACCTGCACACTGGTACACTTTTGCCGTGACAGGCGCAGACAAAAATGGATATTTTACTTATTGACCCAGTACAGTGGGTCTGACTACTAATCACTGCTTTGGAAAACAGTCTGAACCCTGCCTTTTCTGCCTCATCCAAGTTGCACTCTCCTATATTAAGCGCCACCACAAAGAACCCTCCAAAGCAGTGGCATCCAGCATTGTGCCTCTTACACAACCTAGATGGTTTGAATATGAAAACTGAGGAGCTGCTGGCACACTGCCATACTATCAGAGGAGAAAGAGAAGTTAAAGGATTTTCTGAAGGGCAAAGAGTTGCGTGGCAACACGCAGCACATGTGACCTGTAAACAAAAGCAACTAGTGGCAGAGGCAGGCACCAGGCTCTGTGGCAGGGGGAGAAAAACAGAGAACAGGGACAATAGCAGGAAGCCAGAACGCTCCGTGCAGCACAAAAGTAGGGAGGGGAAACCGAGGTACATCAAGTACCTCCATGGATTTGCTTTGTGAGAACGTGAAACAAAGGGAAATGCTTTGATGCTTAGCTTTCTGGATCACTAAAAGCATCCTGGGAGTCGTTGTAATCATTATCCCCAAGTTCCACCCAAACAATCAAAGCTCTGCCTTCTCTTCAAGTTAGAAAGGAGTGGTTTGCTAGTTTTGCGGCAAAAAAATGAGGAGGCACGTCTGTACAAAGGACGCACAAAAAGTGCAGCTGAAAGTTCAGTAGACATTGTTGTTGTTACGTGCGTTTTAAGGTTTTACTTAGTAGCAATTGGCATTTCAATGACTCCTACTAAACTAGCAACGTCTTTACCCTCATGAATGTGTGCATGTGTGCTTGCATGTGTCTCTGTCATGATTTAAGGAATGCATAAGAGATTTTAATACTTTTCAAGGGCATGACTATATTTTTGACAAAACCAACATTTTACTGCTCATGACGTGACAGCAAAAGTGCAAGTGCAAAAGGTTATGAGGACAGATCACGAAACTACTTTCTTGGGTACCCACCTAGACACAGTTTTAAAAAAAATGCTAGGAGGGATTTTAGTCGTGGCTGTTACTTTGAAAAGATGAATGCCGGACTCAGCTTGAGAAGTCAGAAGAATAATAACTTTGCTGTTAAGAAAAACTTGAAAAATGGGGTCGGGTACCACCCGGATTGGTTATGATTCCCCAAGAGTAATGTTACAAATGTTACAAATGAAAATACCCCCAAGCCCAACCTATCAAGATAGCTAAAGGGCACATAGTAAATGAAGATAATGAAAAACTGTAGTAAATACAGGACAGTAATTTTCATTTTCAGGGGAAAAAAAGGATTAGGGACTGTCTATGATTGAGAAGACCATTGTATAGGGATACTCCATTAAAATATACTAATCTTTCTTATTCTAGCAAGAAATGCCAGAATAAGACTCAACACCAGGTGGAGATACTCATTCACCACAAGACTCTGTGTAAAACCAGAATACTTTTGCTATTCTTTTGCTCAGTATTAAAACCAAGCAGTTTTGGTTTGTTAGATCTAGCCAGTTTGTGCAAGCCTGGGGAACATAACAACACATATATGTCTGAGGCAAAATTTCTTGAGAAATTTGATGCAGTTGACTGTAAATTCTCCCGCTCCAACTCCAGCATAAAAAGATACAGAGGTTATTTCCTTAACAATGCTATCCATCAACGATGGTAATTTAAAATGCCAGTCCATGAACATATATTTTATTGCCTTTAATTTGTGAAATTGAGCTAGAATCAAGCCAAACTCACTTTACTTGACATTTGATGATACATTTCTTATCTTTTAAAATCAAACACCGTATTATTTACATCTACCTATATTTTCGTTAGCCATGGTAAAAGCAGCTTTCTGTTTAAATCCACATCTATTTTATAGATTAGAGACATTAGATACATTACATTTATTAGAACATAAATGAGGAAAATATTTGTCCAAGACCTAGACGTATTTACAGAGCAAATTTGGGATTCTTATTCTTTATTCAAATCTAATAAATAATGAAGTTACAGAGATGGATGATTACTGATTGCAGATCTTTCAAACCTATGTATATTAAAGCTAATTCCATGGAGCGGGATCATCGCTACTGCCCTCAATAGATGCTAAAGCGTCATCTGTAATGTTTTAAGTGGACGCCTGGAGCTATACTCAAATGGAGACACAGCTTATCCCACCTTTCAGGCTGGAGATAAGGTGATAGCTGAAAAAATACAAGTGATGAAAGGGGAAGGAAAATCACTTTCTTTATAGACTGAACAGGGTGGTAGATAAGTTTTCTTTCAGGAGTGAGTAAACAAAAGAAGGGCTCCCAGAAAAATGAGTGCGAGGAAGATAATGGCGCACATTCATCCCTGGGTCTCAAGTGGACTTTGAAGCAGGACTGAGTCCCTGCATTTCTTGATGGCACATTAGCTCAGGCAGAGAACCTGGAAAGAGTGGAGTTGCCCTGACTTTTAAAAAGTGCAGATATAAGGTGGCCTTCAGAAGCAGTGCAATTCCTTCCCAACAGTATCAAATGTAGATCCACATTTTTTTTCGTATTTTCAAATGCCTGCATTTCAGTGCCCAGCCTATGTGTATTGTTGCAGTTACCAGGGTGCAACTGCACCAGCTTTACGCCTCAAACTCCACCTTTCTGTTTCCAGCCTAAGACTCTTGCTCGAAGGTTACCAGAAAAATTACAAAAAGAATATGCCAAAACTGCTGCATCTTCAGTTTCGTGCTTAAACACAGATATCCACAACAGTTGCACAGTATTTTACACTCATCAGGATGTTGGGTAGGCGGATGTGGGGGAGTTCCTAGAAAGACCCCAGCATGGCATATATGCAGCTACAGCCTCCTTACATCATCTCCTTGTACAAAAGCATGGTGATCCTTCCCAGTAAGGCAGAGGCAGAGACAGCCCAGCCTCCTATTTTCTTCCTTTTCAATTCAAGACTTGTGCAGCTCAGTAGGGACTGCTCCCGGTCTGGCTCCTCTGTGGTTATCCATGTGACTGTGTCCCATTTCCACCTGATCAAGTAGCTCTAAACAAATAAACTTGTTCACAGTGACACATGCTAAAAGTTCACTCTTCTGATTAAAGGAAAGAGAGGATATGACATTATCTCCTAGTCTGGCACAGAAAGCTTCCAAAATAAGCTCTAGCTTTCCCTCACTCACCCATTCTTTGAAAAGAAGATTTCTCTGTCCCAATCTGACTGAAACAATTCCTGACTAACTCTGTGTGTGGCAAGACCCACATCAATTTATCCCTGGTGAAGTTGTTGCTAATGCATCCTTTGACCATGTGATGACGTAGGCAGATAAGACAAACTTCATCTCAGTAAAATTCTGCCACTTCTTAATCTGGATTTAGGAGCATGTCAGGCTGATATAACCAGTAGACAGAAGAGCAGGAAGAGAGCACATCTGGAAATTAATATATTCTGCAAACTGTCATGTTTACTCTCATGACCATGGCCCTGGAGCTTTGAGGAAGCGTTGAGCAAATCACCTGAAAAAGCCTGTTTTGGAGGCAGAACTAGCTGTAAAGTTCTGGATCCATATCTAAACCTAAACTTTGCTAAAGTATAGATTTGGGTGTTTTCTACCTGGCCTGGAGGCTGCTTATGCTCTACAGTTTAGATGTACACCCAATGAAGGATGTTATAGTATAACAGCGTATCCCAGAAGGGGAAGCTCTACCAGAGCTGCACGTTGCATCTTTATAAAAGCCATTAAAGCAAAAAGCACATTGTAAGTATCCAGTCATTGGGGTCTCAGATAATTTATTTTAATTCCTTGCGCATGAATGTCAAATGCTTTTAGGAGCTGGCCAGTTGTTTTCCTGTTTATTACGGTCCCCAGCTTGGTGAATGAAAGATAGTATGCCTTGATCTGACAAATGTCTAACTTAAAAGAGGCAAAAAAGATCACTGTGACACTGCATAGTTCAAGAAAGAGACCTGAGGACCAAAGATAATGACCAAACCAGCCAGCAAAACCTAACCAGAGGGAAGTTATTGGATAAACCTGATAAGAATAAGGCCCACATCCTAAAGAGAGAATTGCACTTGCTTAACTTAGTACATGTAAGTTGTCTATTCGCTGCCGTTGTTCCCTGGGTCTACTTCCGTTCTTACTACCCCAAAAGTACAAAAGTGTTTGTGGGCACAGGAGTAAAAGTGAAATCAAACCCACGCAGACAACCTGTCACAGGATCTGCTCCTGACAGAGTACTACGGTAAGACAAACGAACAATAAGAAACAACCTTCCATGAGAAAAAGCAAGGGTGTAGACAAAGATATGACAGTAGGATGAATATATTTTAGTAATGAAACAGACAAACACACAGGTATGGTACAGGAAAAATTATATGCTGCATAGATGGCTAAACTTCCTTTTATCCGTAGTTAAATATCTATTATCACGCATAGTGAATGAATTTAGACCAGCATTTTAATTTCCTTTGCTTATGTTGCCCTACTCTGTTTAAAAATACTGCACTAAATTAAAAAAAAAGCTAAATAAATCTATACCTTCTCTTTCAACCATATTCATGTCTCTTCTACCCAGATGGTACAGGTGTCATGTACCAGGCTGCTAATGACTGACAGCTGAAATTCGAAAGATTAAGTATGGATGAGTACTCAACATCAGGGCCTGGAGAACACTAATTACACAATCGTCCTTTCACTCCTCAAAAAAACTGAGAATACATCAGTAGACAGTAAATGAGTATGCCATAAATGTCTTATTTTTGACTTGTTGTACAGTATTGTAGACAAAGGGGAACTTGCCTTACTAATGATCGCAGGTATTTTTCTTTAGGATTAAGTTTGAGAGAAATTGACTGCGTTGTTCCTACAACTCCCCTTGCTGGACGAGCGGTAGAGATGCAGGGAAAAAACGTAGAGATGCTCCTTGCTCTCGGTGCTGTAAGCAATTGCCAAGAGCAGTCATTTTCCCGACCTGAACAAAACCTTTCATCATTTAATAAAGGGAAATGTCTGAAAACATCTGCAGCCATAATGCAGAACTAAAATAGTGTGGTTATATGCTCCCAGTCCTTACGGAAGAAAAATGTTGCCTTCTGGCTTGTATGCTTGTTAAATACTCTGAGATGATCCTATAACAAGAAAAAATACCAAAATGCACTGATAACTGCAGTAAAACACACATTAGTCAGTACCAGCCCAGTCACTTTGTTCCGCAATACTCAGATGACTAGTTGAAAAAAACAACTCAAAAGTCAACATTCACATTACAGCTACTGACCTCACAATAATGTTGCCATGATCAGTGGGACCCCAAATGTTGACCCTTTTACCCAGTCAGCTCTTTGAATCTAGTTAAATTTCAGTACATAACCCACATTTAGGAAGAAAAAGTGTCTGAGAAGTTTGCCTCTCAGCTAGCATTGTTATTTCTGCTCTATTTCAGAAATAGCAGACCCATGGGCATTTTTTTTTACATTTTAGTGTTCTTAATGGAAAGGTGGTGAAAAGTGCTGAGCTGCCAGTCCTGAAGACTGGCATGTACTATTTACCCAGAGGAAAAAAAGCATCCAAAAAACTAGCCTTAGCTTTGCCATACTACATTACAAAACCTTCAGTAAATTAGTTTTTCCTTTAGAAAACTGCACGTAAAAAGGCTGATGCAGGAATTCTGAAATGCTGTCAATAGTTCGGGTCTCTCTCTATCTTGGTACATTTTCCTGAGGTGTTCAAATATGTAGAGACCCTCTGCAGGCCTGCTAGTTTGAAGTCTTCACATAAGCACTCTTTCTGAGATAGAGCTTGCAACGCTTTGTTCCTCCAGTGTGGTCAGGCTAGAGAACATTATCTGCTTTACCAGGATGCTGCCCGTGCACGATGAGTTTCTCTGCAGTCAGTCGTATCTTTTGGTCTATATTTGCCGCCGCCTTCTTCACAGGTCTACAAAATCTAATTTAAAAATCTAATTAAAATGGCTCCTCCGCTGCTATAAAGCTGGGCATATTCATCCCACCAGAGGCACAGAAGAAATGCTGTATAATACTAACTACATAATTTTTCTATTTTTTTTAATTCATTAACCACTCAGCACTTTAGTGTTTTGATGTAGAGGAAATGCATCTGTAAAACTATAAGAGGGAAGGTGCATTTTCTAAATTTAATATTTAAATGTTTTATAACAAGCAAGCTGAGGAATGCTTAAATGAAATGATGAGTCTTTCACTCTACTTTAAACAAGACCAAGCTCTATGCACACTTTTGTTAAAAGCCCCCAGTGAAAGATGTGGCAGAAATTACACACAAAATATTCACAACCCCCCCCCCCCCC
>VZSC01016554.1:165318-178001 GCA_013398225.1 Steatornis caripensis | reverse complement strand
ACCATGCCATTACGGCTCCCAGCTGTATGCTACCCTCCCTGAATGTGTGTCCCTCTCACTTCTGCTGATGGAGTGAATATATGGGCATTTTCCACGGTCCACGCAAAACCCTGCAGCTTAGCTGGAACGGCCTTGCACCACAGCTTAAACGAAGCCCTCAGACTTTGCACTGACGCGGCCAAGGAGTGTTCACGTGTGCCATTCCACCAGTGATATCTGGGAGAGAGGCGATAACGAATCCTAGGGTGAGAGGTGTGGTTAGGAGGGCATTACCTCTAACTCATTTGTTAAATGAACGTTATGCGTTCCTACCAAGTGTTGTATATAGGATGGTGAGATACATGGAGAAGCAAGGGCAAGAAAAATGAGACTGTAGTCCACTTCCAATTTGTCCTGGGTACTAGTAAAGAAATACTGAACTTTGTCCAGAAGTGAGCCAGCAAAAATGAGCTAATGAGGTGGATGGGTGAGGAAGTCCCTCGTGCAACGACGGACCCTCAGCCTAGCTTAGAATTTGAAAAGGTGGTGAGAACCTGCAGCATCAAACTTCCAATCCACACACATCACGTAGACAGAAACACCTTTATATTGTCGCACATGGGTTCGTATACCACGCAAACAGTGACCCCCAGCGCCTTTGTGGCCCGTCTTTCGTTGCTTGCCAGTCTCCCTTACAGAGCAGGGCAAAAACCGCACAGCAACACTGCGGGGAGACTTGAAATGCCTGTTAACACCGACCACGCTTGGGCTGGTTTGGAAATGAAGGGGGTACTGGTTGTGCCAGCACAAGGCCAGGGCTCTGGCTAAGGCCTCGCAGAGCAGTGTGCCGGGACGCGGCCGGGAGATGGCAATGCAGAACTGGAGACCAGGGTCTCCGGCCCTTGCAAGCTCCTGAGGACGGGACAGAGCTTTTCTTACAGCTCCAGTATGCCCGAACTTACGTAGACTGATTTATTCTTTGCATTTTGTGATGCTTCATGCTGTAGATGAGAACTTTTTTCCCCTGACAGTCTGAGTGAACCAGTTAACACCGAGCACTTAGCTACGCAGCTGCCTCTTCAACGCCTGAGGAGTTTTCTGAACCAGCTGATGACGCTGTTCCATTTGACTACAGGTGATATTTTTTCATAGCAATTGAAGCAATGGCAATGGATCACAAACTCCAAAAAAAAAGAAGCAGATCGGCATGTGGGGCTCTGATTAAATTAAGCTTAGTCGGAGAGAAGCTTAGTGATTTTTAACATATTTAAACATTATCTTCTAAACATGAAAAAGTTGGACCTGCAGTTTTCAGTGTGGGGCTGAATCTGAACACTAACACCAGCAATCACATTAATTCAGTTGCAGATGAAGCCTGAGCTCTGGACTTCATGAGTTGGCCCTAACTCTGCTTTAACCATGTGCTGTGTCTCCAGTCACAATTTCTTAACAGGGAGCGAGATCTTACCAAAGTGTGTGCTTTTCTGTTCTCAGAGATCAGAGCTGTCACTCATTCCTTTGATCCAAGACTTTGAAAGAGATGGGGAAATTTTCTTATTTGACTCCAGGGCTTGGATTCCAAGAGGCAGAGATATAAAGACAGAACAAGGAGAATTTGGATACATAGTGTTAATGCAATCAGATAACTAAGACGTCTGATGAAATGCTGCCAAATTGACCATGTCATCTACTGAATTTATATACATCTTTCGCGTAGTGAATTTAGTGCAATGTTACAGAATTTTATTGCAATGATTAATAAAAAAAAATCTGTATTGTTCTGGCAAAGTTCAGTTTGGGGATATCGTTTGTCCTCTGGAATTTCTTTTTATGCTAAGAAACAGCAGGCAGCATATTTCCATTTACAAATGCTTCAATTCAGGCATCAGGATGCAACTGTGACCTGAGTTCTGCAAGGTAAGCTTAAAGAGTCTGAACACTGCCAGGAGGTACTGAAAACACAGGAAATTCAGCACCAGGACCAGATCAGGTTTTAACTACTATTAACTGTTCTCTTGGTTGTAGTGAAATTAGAACACAACTCACTACTAGAAATCTTTTAGATAAGGAGAGTAGCCCCCCTGTCCCACAGCTGTCATCTCCACATCCTGGGAGCTTTCACATCATCAGGGGTTATTGACAGGCAGAAGCAGCCAAATGTCAGAGCTGAAATCTGTAAAAGAAATATAGGATTTTTGCCATAAGTTCTGAATGTGTTGTTGGACTTCATGCAGTGAACTTTAAATGTACACTTAGAGACTAAATGTGGAAGGTTTCTTAGGCGTAACCTGATGACTGTTCAGAGGACAAGGTTCAGGTTCCTCATTGGAATATCACTGAAATCAACATCATTGTAATTATTTCTCATTTTCACTGGTATACCTCAAGTCAAAAATTTTGCTTGTTAAGTAAGTGGCATAAAACTGCTGGGTGAATATCCTCAGGCAAAAGTAAAATGCTTTTCATTTGTTCTAACATTGTCTATTAGTTTTCCTAACTGCCAGTCACCTGAATGAGTAAATTAAGAAAAGACACAATTCCATGGAAAAAGGACATATTTAATTCAGACTGGGTGAGCTAATGTAGTATTTTGTCTGTCCAGGGCTTGCTATGATAGTAATATACCGCTGAAACCAAGGGGAGTTGATCTGAATGAAGAAGACAGGGATTTAATAAATCAGAAAAGAAAGATTAAGTAATTGAAGACTCTTTCTGTAACATAAACATACTTGAGATCTTGTTTCAGAAAAAAAGGTGCTTAGAGATGTATCCCTTTATTTTCCTTTCATTGATAGTTCTACAGATCAAGGGAAATTCAGAGGCACATTGTGCTGATTTTGCCTGGGATGGAGCTAATCTTCTTCACAGCAGCTGGTATGGGGCTACAATTTAGATTAGTGCTGAGGACAGTGTTGATAATGCAGAGATGTTTTCCTTATTGCTGAGCAGTGCTCACACAGAGCCAAGGCCTTTTCTGCTCCTCACACCACCCCCCACCAGCAAGGAGGTTGGGGGTGCACAAAAATTTGGGAGGGGACACAGACGCGACAGTTGACCCCAACCGACCAAAGGCTTATCCCATATCCCATGGCATCATGGTCAGCACATAAAGCTGGGGGAGGAAGAAGGATGGCAGGAACGTTCAGAGTGATGGCGTTTGTCTTCCCAAGTAACCATTACGTGTGATGGAGCCCTGCTTTCCTGGGGATGGCTGAACACCTGCCTGCCCATGGGAAGTGGTGAATGAATTCCTTGGTTTGCATTGCTTGTGTGTATGGCTTTTGCTTTACCTATTAAAGTGTGTTCATCTCAGCCCATGAGTTTTATTGCTTTCACCCTTCTGATCCTCTCCCCCATTCCACTGGGAGGGAGGGAGGGAGCCGCTGTCTGGGGCTTAGCTGCCAGCTGAGATTAAACCACAACACACATATAAAACTGCTGTCAGGAGGAATAAAACCTCCAAATTGCCAATAAATACACTGGTATTTCATTCATCTCTGTAAAAAGATAAAAACTCTGGGCCCTTCAGTCATTCTGTTGTGATTAATACTATCACTGAAGTTTTTAACAACTAAAATAATAGAGCAGCAACAACCTTCTATGTAATTTTACAAGTTACTTTTACGATATCCTTTACTAGCATAACAGAATGAGTGCTTCACAAAGAATTTAGTAGATGTAGAGCTTTCGAAAAAGGAAATGGATGATAAATGTGAAAATACTCTTAAGCTTTTATTTTGTCATTCTCTTCTTAGTATTTTCTTGTTTCCTTGCAGTATTTTGAACAGAACTGTTTTTTCTCCTATGAAAAGCATTGCATCCAATTCCAACAGTCTTGACGGGAACCCATAATGTTTGAGATTGATTACTAAGTTGTGAAATGCTAATGTACACGGTGTTCTTTGGCTTGAACCAGACCAGCATACAGATGCAGAATCAGTGATTTTTAAATGGAAGCCTGATGGCTGTTTTGATTTAGGACAGATAAGCACACGGCTATTTCTGTTCAGAAAAGTTTTGCTCAGAGAACCAATATGACCACAGTAGTGCACAATGGCATTCAACATTACAGCTATTCATTTAACCACTCAGAAAACACAACCTTATCACCAACACCCACTGAGTAATGCAAAAAAAGCAGACAAATAATGAAGTCAAATCCAAGACATGCTCAGGCCAGCTCTCAGCGAGAACAGCGAGAACTGTATAAATCCTTTTATGCTAACACCGCAGGGAGGAATATTGTCTTCTTCACTCCATCGTGGCCATTGCAGTATTGAACTGATGCCTTTGGCCTGTACGGAAAGAGCCAAAACCTATCAGCAGCTTGTAAAACTAGTTTTCTGAGCTTGTATCTTGTAACTCTGCCTACTTTGACGGTATGATCACTTACATGAGGCACATGCACCGTTCATCGCCTAAGAGGCTATTATTAGACACATGAAATCAGTTGGAAGGCTGTGTTTTCTAAAGCCTATCCCATTTTATAGTGTACTTAAACACTGCAGGATACAGGCTGGGGAAGTCCCAGACTTTATATAAGGTCACTGCTGTTCTTCACTTCCTGAAAGAAACTGGGCTTACGCTGACGAACATGAAGAGAGGAAAGGACAGGCACAGTGAGGACAGGCTCCAAGACTAGCAGTCTCTGTCCTATTACAGAACAAAAAGCCAAGTTTGAAAGTCATTGGGGTATGCAGGTTACCTGTTTTACAGACAATAGCTCTAAAAAAAACCACTAATCTGAGCAGTCACAAGGCACCCAGTAACAAGCTGCTTCTAATTTCAGGTTATGTCCTGAGCAACATTTAACTCCACCAAAAATGCCATGCCTCCTTTTTATCCACCCAGCTTTGAGGAATACTCTTATGTTGCCTGTGCTTTTTGAGTGAATTAAATTCTTTTAATCTCTGATCAGGAGAACTGTTTCATTTCTGTTCCTGTTCAAGAATACGAAAATCCCACTGTGACTTGTCAGGACAAAGAATGTGCCTTTTCATTATCTCTGTTTGCTAGGTACTGGTGAAAATGCAATGGTCACACTAAAAAACTTGTCAACGCATGTTACTAACAGACTATTTTGTTATTATCGCTGGAAAATTGCGACAAAGTATTCAGAAGGGAAAAATGGACAATTTCATTGAAGGGCACTCGTTAAGCGAGGTGCAAATGGTAAAAAGCAATAAATAGGAGCACAGTATGTTTCTTACTCCTACGACTGCATAATAGATCAAGCGACCTCATCCCCAGCCAACGATTTGATGACGCGCACGGACTGCCACAATAGCTGCACTGAAATTGCGTTGCTTAAGAAACACTTTTCACAAGTCTGTTTCACGTGAGATATATTTGAGAGGGAACTGATTGATCTTGTGAATAGGGCTGAGTTAAGCTAATTTTGAGACTTAAAATGCTTGGTGGCATTCCAAGGAGAGTCAGACTTGTGGTTTTCTCTACAATATTCTTATTTGCAGAGTAGTGCCAGAGATTTCTGAAACAGGACTCAGTTTCATCAGCAGAGAAAAATATATAAGCGCCACGATGAATGCTCTTAATCAGAAAGACGTCCTGTAACAAACAGGTGTATCTTAAATTGCAAGGTCAGCATGTTGACATTCAATTGAGAATTAGCTCTTAGATGAACAATTTCCAGTAGGCAAAGAAAGCAGGAAAACCATGACAAAGATGCTCATTTTCGGCCTTAGTTTATAGTTAACAGCTTGATCCTCTAGAATCTAATGGATTGTAATAGGATTTCTTACCATATGTCCCTAGGTTGTTCACGATTTGAGCCCCAGAAGTATGAATCTCTGTCTTTTTAAGCTTTACGGTTTTTTTATAACGCTGCTTAGCACATATTACAAACTTTTAAGAGATACATGAAAATAGCCTTGGCTGAAATACTTGAAAGGTATGCTGTTAGATGATAGCCAGTCACAGGGAAGACTACCGGAATGCATGGCTCGTCTGCTAAATCACCCCAACATCAGGCATGGGTACCCTGTATAAACAGGCAGAGTTGTAAGAGCTGTTTGATGTGGCAGACAGGTCCTCTGATTTTTCTAAGGGGCTGGACTCTCAGTTGGAGATGGAAGGAATTTGAAAACTGAAATTCCCCTCCAGAAAAAAGAGGAGAATTTAAGCCAGCACAGGAGGATTCTTGGGCATATCATTGATTGTGCTAACAATAAAACTAAACAGAGTAAACTGGCTGCTTGTGGACTTCAGCAGCATGTGCGTTCACTTGGTTTAGACACACAGGTAACTTAATGTCTCGTTTAGAGTTTACCTTGGCCTTGACACGTGACTCCTACAGAAGGGACAAGATGTGAGGAGAGACACGCACGGCAGTGAATTTGGATTTAAGGTAGAAACAGCACGCACAGATTTGTGGTGTCTGTAACTGAAACTTTGCCATCCTAGTAAGAGGGATATCAGCAACAGAATGGAAAGCCAGAGTGGTGAAGGGAACATGCACAAGCCCACACCACCAGTCCTCCCATGCAACTGAATACTTACAATTTCCTTGTGAATGGAATGAAAATTACTTGGAACAATTGGCATGATGAACTAAGGATCTCAAAGCTGGCATCACTGGTGGATATCACCTGGGCAGAGGCATGGGACACAAAGCCTGATCCTTTGTCACCGAACTCAGTAGGAATGTTTAAATTCAGTCCAGTGGATGCAGGTGGTGGGAGGGAAGGCAGCTGGGGCCCCAGGAGCTGAAATCTGTCCTGACCTACAGTGTTACCTGTGCAGGGGTGCTGGAGAAGACCAGAGAGTCTCACTTTGCATCTGCTCAAGTTGTCCTAGACATTCAGATTGTCTCTGACTCTATGTTATAGGAGAAAGGAGGAAAAGAGACAAAGTGTTGTGCACAGCTTTAGACATTTTCCACAAAAACTGTACTAACAAGGCAGGTTATAATTTTATTTGCAACTGTAGTGACATGAACAAATCTTTTGAGCTTCAGTTCATTATGCACTTATAGCTTCAGGGCTTTCCACTCTCTATAGATGTGCTTACCTTTGTACAAGATGAAAATTAAATGAGTTGCTTATGTCACTAAAACCTGAACATGTTGTCCCTGACAGGTGAAAGAATGTTCTCTCTTACATCTTGCCAAACCGCGTGACTACTGCTTTTTGGTGTCAAATTATCTGACCGTGCTTTACTTCTCGGTACTCTATCTCCTTTATCTTCCTGGCAGACATCTTTGCAATTGTATTAGTATATACATAAATTAACATTGTCTTGCACAAATGGTTTCTGTGGAATGTAGGCAGCACTCTTGTTTTTCTTGATAAACATCGGCAACTGAGGTGAGTTATATGTTAAATCCTTACATTTGAGCTGTAACCAGACTACACAGGGAAATATTTGTACTGGTAATTGTTCTGCTCTTAACTTCAAGGAACAATATTATAAATGTATATACATTTATTTTAAGAACATCTCAAAGTTATTTTTGTATGGATATGTCAAACCTCAGCTTTGCTAAATGGCATTATTTTGAGAATCGTCCATTTATGCCAACAGGAGTTTTTGCTTGTGATGGGAATGTCTGTGAAAAGTATCTGTTAATAGAAAATCACTGTTCAATCCTAATGCTAGCAGCAATGATGGCTATATTAGCTACAGCTCATAACCATCAGAAACATGGAACTCAGCCTTGCATTTTTCTTTGTACATAAACAACAGAAATGCACTTACATAACTTATAAACCAATACAGCTGGAGGGGTATGTTTTATTAATACTCTGACTGCTCCGTTTTCACAAAAAATCTTAATCATACCATTTGAAGACTTGGAAAGCTAAGGTCACTAGTGCCAAAAAATGTTAATTACTACTGCAAGGATGGCCATTTTATCTTGCCTCTGTGTGACTGGAAGCCCCACCATTCTTCCCCAGTCCTTTTTCTCTGATAGCCTCTGGCTAGAAACTTGGGCTCTATTTCCTCTGTCTCTTACTCCTATTATCCCCAAAGCAGCTCATATTCCTCCAGTCCCTTTCCAAGCCTCCACCCATCTTATTAGTAGCAACTATTCTGGTGTCTGATGTCCATGTTTCTTCCTCAGACCTCATAATCAGCTTTCCCTTGTCCTTCGTACTTCAAATTGCTAAAATAATGCTGTATTTATCCTACTGCTTTCTGGCAAGTTATTTGGTAGTCTCAAGTCAATTCCTGGTAGTTGTTCTGTGCTAGTCTGAGTTACAAGCACGGTCCTCCAAGCTGCAGGAAAGTGAATGGGGAAAAGTTAAAATGTTCCAGATAAAATCAAACTTGTTTTTTCCTTATTATAAAGCATAATCCAAGATTTCTTGTAATTGTTGTGAGAGAAAAAGTAAATAAAAGCTCAATTATGAAGTAGAAAACCTGTCTGGGCAACCTTTCTAGTAGAACAGTTGATCATTCTGAAGCTATTAGCAACTTTTGGACTCATTTGGCCATTAGTTTTAAAAATAATTTTTAAAAAATCCAGAAAAACTAAATGTCAGAACTTGTTTTTTGCATTAACTCCTTAGTTTTTACACTGGATTTGCAAGCAGGCTAGGAAAGCAAAGGAGGAAGATTTGTTTTATCAATCAATCACCTTTATGTCCTCAGACACCAGAGTCCTGGAAATAGTTTGTGTATGGTTAAATGGTATTTAAGGTGGAAGTTATTATATTGCACTCAGATTAACTTCTAACTGTAACAAAAGAGCCTCTGTTCTAGAACTTAAATCTTCCACTTCTGAGGTAGGAGAGCTGACCCTAACCAGGATACTAATGAATATTTCAGAAATGTATGGCAAGTGTAATGCTTCAACAAAAAGGAATGACATAAAAGAAAAAAGGAATTTAACGTAAGATCTCATATGTCTTTCCCCACTACAGCTCCCTAAATACTTTAAATTTAACACATAGTACTTGTTAAATGGTTTGAAAAGCGAATCAAAACCATCTTCGAGACAAACAAAGTATTACAGTCACTCTTAGTTTTGAACCATCCAATTCCTGAAAATTTCTGCAACAAAACTTATTTTCAGTTTGATTAAAACACAGTTACTCACAGCGCACTTAGAAGAGAAAAAATGGTTGCAGTCTTTGTTCTGTTACCAACTCCCAGTTGCTATATAATAGATCTGTTTACAGATTAATTTTGCAACTTCTGTTGGGTCAAATAAAAATGACATCCTTCCTCATACATTTAATCTAGTATGTCTGAAAGAGCTATCAAAACACAGCAACAACACCAAGGGTCAGCTTCCATAGCTACCAAGAACAACATGATGCTAAATACAGACGTGCCCGTCACACATGGCATCCTGGAAGATAATGTTAACAACTTCTTATTTACTTTAAGTAAATTACTTACTGTTTTTTCATAATTAAGAACTGCAAGCATCCAAGTTCCTGTGGATGAAATGAGTAATGAAAACTTGTGCAAGGTGAAAGACTTGGATGAATTGAAACTCATATGAACTGATCACCTAGGTTTCGATATACCTTGTTAGTATCTGCCACTTCATTTGAAAAATCAAATATTTGATGTTTCTTGATTTCTTTGAGAAATTCAGCATTTCAGAAATCAGCATGGACAGGTAAATCAGCAGGTAAGATGTTTGTGGGCATGACCAGTTTGGCAGATTTTGGTCTTTTTGCCTTTGCATAATTTATTCTATTTTAATTGTAATTCCAAAATAAGATGGATAAGAAAGAATGTGCTTGCATGGAAGAACAACTGGTTAAAAGGCAGGAAAGGAAGGTGTGAAGGGAAGCCATCAATGGAGTTCTGTAGTCATTCACAGTCAGATTTTTTTTGTCCAACAACCTGGAAAGGGAGGGGAGCAATGAGACGTATTAGTTTGCTGATACATGAAAGTATTCAGAGTAGTGAGGATGAGGGAAGGTGTTAGAAATGAGGTCATAAAGACCTTATGAGACTGAATGAGTGGTCAATAAAATGACAAATAAAAATCAGTGCAGATAAATGACACACACAGGAAAAAACAAGACCTGGCTTCAAATACGGGCAAGCTGACCCTCACTTAGGACCAAGATCTCGTTCCCATCACAGACAGTTCTGTAAAACTCAATGCACTGTGCCATCTTTGAGCCACCAAGTTCAGGTTTTACCATATCCAGTCCTTGAATAATACTACATATAAACCACCAGCTCACATAAAAAAGCCTAATGGCTTCCTAAGACTCATCTTGGGTGAAACAAGCTCATGTAACAAATTTGACGTGATTTAGCCTAACAAACACACTCAAGTAGTACAGCTTCTGCAGGAAGGAAATGAGATTTAGCCTTTTATTCTCATTCTTAATGTTCTACTCTCTGTCAATAGTTCATTCATGCACCACTTAAGGGGCTGAGCCCGCAAACTGGCAAGCCACTCAGCTCGCACTGAATAAACCCTAATGAGATTACCCAGCTTCCAGGACATGCTAAGCTCCGTGAAGAACGGGCCCTGAAGGAACACAATAGTATTTCCCTTTTTTCCCCTCTCCGTGAATCAGTTGAATGTAAAGAAGCTAAGGAGTCGAACTTAAGATACAAAGGAGTTTTAAAGGGGTTTTCGTTGAGAGGACGGTAGCTAAAAGTGTCAGAGACCAAAAGGAGGTAAGGTGGTGGTGCTAACATATATTTACTTTTTTGAAAAAAAAAAAAAAAAGTTTCAAGTACTGAAAATTCGTAGCAGAACTCCTAGCAAAATAAACCATTTCTGCATTTGCAAATCAATGAAATGAAGAAAACTTTAAATGGCTTGGTTGGGGTTTTTTTTTTGCTCCGATGTTAACTTTTTTCTTTTACTTCCAACAATTTGGGTGAAAAACTTTTATTAATGAGTATGAATAAATCCGATGGACAAAACTATTGAAAAATTATCAAGAAAATAATGCCTTCAGTTACACATGCAGCAACTATTTGCCAGATAACATGGGCTTACACTTCCCCAAACAACAGCAGAATCTGACCCTGGTCTCGGTGTCCCTATGATTCAGAACATCCCAAGAGAGTCACAGCGGATCAGCTCCACTAAATTAACACACCAACGGATCGGTCACCCATTGCACGCACCTCTACAATTACGTAGAGCCAGCACTGCTCCGAATGGTTCTCATGCACAGGTAACCAGGAGACTGAAGACAGCGATTTTAAAACATCTCTCTCTGCCCAAGCCAGCAGAGTAGTGCTTTACAATATGGAATTTAGATCACCAGAAAAAGAGAATTTTTAAATCCTCATCAGCACCTCTCTGCCGGTTCGGCCATGCCCTGCTTCATTATGATTTATGTTGAAAATCTGTAATGATTTCATGTAATCATCGGGCATTTGAATAGGAAAACGACTCATCTTTACTAAGTCTTTTTTCAAGTTTCTGTTCATACAAATCTGAATAAACTATTTTAGTATTTAAACCATTCAGATACTTGTGAATTATTTAGTGTCTCAATTTACAAGCATGCTTTTGATGAACTTAGACATACTCCACTTTGTACTGGAAGTGCTTAAGCCTTTGCTTCTCATACAAGAAGAAATTCTATTGCCTTTAAAAGCGCTACTTGATTTCCGTCACCCTCCTCTTCAAGCCAGTCCTGTCTGCAACTAATCTGCCAGCTCTGAATTCTCTCATTACTTTCTGGTTCTCAGTGCCAAGACACAAATATAACTTCAGGAAGAACCTGAATTCATAAAGCCTGGCAAGAAGGGATTTTTTTTTCCGATTTTCAGTAGCAAAAAAATATTCACTTGAACAATATCCACCTGAAGGTGAAATAATATTAACCTTCACTTTGAAGGCGAATGAGTAGTACACAGAAATGACAATGGCATTGGGCAGTAATTTTCAGCCGGGTCTTTTAAAAACAGCCGCCATATCTATTTGGGCAAAATGAAATGAACACCACAAAACCCTCCTTTCCATCTATATTGTAGCTCGTACAGTGCCCTTTTGATCCACACAACCTATTAATCATGTATTCCTCCCCTTCATCAGGAAGGATTCAAGATTTGTTTGAACTACTATGCACAAAGTTTACCCAGCCTACTTGGCTTGCTTTGTAATGAATTGCTGCTGTCGCAATTGCAGCAGCATTGCTGGACCACGTAGCAGATCCAAACCAGAAAGTTGTCTTTGTCCTATAAGCAAACTAAGGATTGTTTTTAACTCCCCAAATGTTCTCGTCCTGATGCACGCGATTGCATAGAGTTGCAGGTTAATTTGCTTAGGTATGTGGTAACAGCGATACCAGAAAGGGATCTGGCTAACGTCTGAGTTTTGGCAGGGGTACTAAGCGTTGGCTTGTGTGCTTCAATGGGGATAGTTCCCAAAAAACTCTGGGACCTCCCAATTTATAAATCACGGATGCGCTGAGAATTGTACTGAGCTGCACTGAACATACTGGTGGTGGTTGGATGCAGTTAGAAACGAGAGTGTAGGCAAGATCTGCTTCGTAAAGTGTCTTTTAAAAAAGTTTTTAAACTCAATGAGATTACAAGAGTTTTTGAATTTGAGAAATTAAACATGGTTTTTTTTTTAACAAAGCCAGAAAGGGAGCACACGAGCAGCTCTTGCTCCCGGGGCAGGGATTTTTGCAAAGGTCCAGTCACAGCAACCCTTGGCAAACACGTCTCCCAACACACACACGTGCCGTTGCCAGGGTGGATCTCGGCATTTTGTTGTGGCGTGTTAATTACTTATTGGT
>VZSC01016554.1:152649-165204 GCA_013398225.1 Steatornis caripensis | reverse complement strand
CCTGGAGGGCAGGGCCCGCCACATCCCCACACGGCCTCACCGCGCCCTCGCGCCCGCCGCGGCCCGAACCAACGCCGCCGGCCTGGAGGGGGGCTAGCGGCGCGAGGCGCGGGCAAGGCGGTGGAACTGGGCAGACGACACCCCCACGCTCTCCCGCCGCAGGACAGAGGGTAGCGGAGTCCCTTCCCGAACACAACGGTTACCAGCCCCGGCGCGGCTGGGCAGGTGGGGCCGCGGCTCGGCTCGGCCCGGCCGGGCGGGGGAGAGCCGCTCGCTGGCGGGTAAGGGTTAAACGGCGGCGTGCGGCGTCCGTCGGGGTGCGGCCCGGTGGGGGGGGTCCTGCTCCCCTGCCCATCCCTGAGCGGTGGGGGGTGACTCCAGCCGCCGCAGTGGCGCTCCAGCGCCCGGGCTGCCCCGACGCGGCCCGGGGAAGCCCCCTCAGGCCCGGCGGCGGCGGAGGGCAGGGCGGGGCAGGTCGCGGGGGCCGCCTCTCCCGCAGCACCGGGCGCCGCCATCCCCGGAGGGAGAAGGGAGCGGGAGAAACCCTGTCTGGAGAGAAAGGGGCCTCGGGGTTGCTGCTGAGGGGCAGGGTCCGCGCCTCTGTGTTTTGGAGGCGCCTGCTTGGTTTTGAAGGCCTTGCGGCCCAGTGTCGCAACAAACCCTTTGCGTGTTTGTACAAAGAAGTCCATTTTTTCTGTGTGGCGTGGGCCGCTTCTCCTAAATAAAGCAGAGCGGAGGGCTGACTTTTCTTTCCCTGACTTCCACTCACGTTCCCTTCCCTCCAGCTTTCTTAACCGACACTGGGGACACTGAAGCCCTGTATCAGACGGTCGGTCGCAGCTGATGTTAGGAAGCAGGTGTCGTCGTCTATAGCCATAAAATTGGTAAGGCAAAACCGACAGTATACAGCTGTGAGGCATTTACTGTTGGTGTATGCGGAACCACGTCCATGCTCACAGAGCCGCTTCGTGCTAGTTCCTGTTAATGGGAGCTGGTGCTGGGTGGCCAGGCTGCCTGCCCTACCTGATATGGCACAAATGCTGTGGGGTTGCTTATTGTTTAGCTCTTCCTGAATTGTGTAACGGTAGCAGCTACTGAAGAAGGTGATAACTGAAGTAATGGGAAAATTACACGTATTGGTATATAAACAGAGGAATTAGTGACTTTGATGGGGAGATGTGTGTGGAAATCCTTTACTATGCTCTATAGTGAATAAACCTAATACATTGATTTACTTGAGTTCATTAAGTCAGGGCTGGAGCCATTCTTTGAGCTGAGTGTTTATGATATAGTGGTTAACTTGCGCTTCAAGTGAAGTTACATGTAAACTGGAAACATGTTTTTTCATATTGATCTGTATTGTTTGCCACAAATACTGTATTTGTGTAGTGCTGTTTGTTAGTTCGTAATTGCAAAACCACGCAGTCTATGGACAGCTTCACTTGAAACTGAGAACGTTCAAATAAATGAATCCGATTTTTCTTCAGTTCCATTGGCAAGCATACTGATAGTGTGTATCCGGTATTGGGAAACAATGATTAAAACACTCTTAAAGATTTAAACCTGCTGGTCTCAAGACAATTCTGTTTGGTGGGCATCCTGTGAGAGTATGTGATGGATACCTCATGTATTCCTCTTTCCCAAATGGCTTGGGGAGTGTGAAAAAGCTTACCACAGACATTCTGTTCAAGAGCTTTCTCGGAGCATGAGCATAAAGTCTTTTTTCTCTGTCACCCACGTTCTCTTCAGGTGCTCTTCCAATGGCTTTCTTGTGAGCTTAGTCTTAGATGTGTTGAACGCCACAAATACAGAGCCTGCCACAGCAGCTGAGAGCTCCGCTCAGTCTTTGGAAAAAAGATAGGAAAAACATCGTTCCTCCACTGTGAATGCCTGCAGACCTCTTACCTTGTGCTACCTGGCTGTAAGGCAGTATAGTCCAGTTTAGTTTCTCAGCCTCCTCTCTAGTTCCCACTTCCGTATTTGAAATCTGCAGTCTTCTTACCTTTATTGCTGTTGTTTGTACTTGGATAACAGCAACTTGTGTTATGGGAGTCTGTCTGATTCTGTAATGCAGATGTTTTCAGAAGAGAGATTTTCCGTAGATAATGGACATAAGCAGCACCCCCTTTGCCTTGTGATGGTAGGGTCTAGAGCACAAGTCCTATGAGGAGCAGCTCAGGCAACTGGGGTTGTTTAGCCTGGAGAAAAGGAGACTGAGGGGGAGACCTTATCACTCTCTACAACTACCTGAAAGGAGGTTGTAGCAAGGTGGGGGTTGGTCTCCCAAGTAACAAGCCATAGGACAAGAGGAAACGGCCTCGAGTTGCACCAAAGGAGGTTTAGATTGGAGCTTATGAAAAATTTCTTCACTGAAAGGGTTGTCAAGCATTGGAATGGGCTGCCCGAGGAAGTGGTTGAGTCACCATCCCTGGAGGTATTTAAAAGAAATCTAGATGTGGAGCTCAGGGACATGGGTTAGTGGTGGGCTTGGCAGTGCTAGGTTAACAGTTGGACCCAATGATCTTAAAGGTCTTTTCCAACCAAAATGATTCTATGATTCTGTGGTATTGCTGGTTGTGCTAACAGTGAGTTGTCCTGATCGTTGTCATCAGTTTAGTGGATTATGCGTTGTTAGCAGAAGTGGGGAGATATTTCCTTACCTATTTTCTGTGCTTTCGCAACCGATGTTGCTGTGAGATAGGTTCTTGATGTTTACAGCACAAACTCTAGGTGTCATGAACAACAGCTGTTCAGCAGCTGTCTGTTAAATTTTAGTCACAGGTGTCTTTTAAGTTCCCTTCTTCTGCATACACTGTTACTACTCGTGAATCTGGTCAAGTTTAAGGAAAACAGTGTGGAAGTATATTGGCAAGAACTTGGAAGCTTAATTGCAACAGCAAGTTTCTGTGTTGTAGATGAGGCAGTTGTACCTCTAGTCAGCCAGATCACCAAGAATGTGCATGTATTTTTAGCATTAGATCAGTGTGCTAAGACTGGAGACATGCTGGATTTGGGTCCTGGTCAGATTGGTTTAGCATTTGTAGGACTTGGGAGTATTGTAAACTTTGAGTTTTATTTTTATTTTCTTCTGTCCTCTTATTCTTTCTTCATCTCTGTTCAGCGGTGCCCTAACACAACAAATTCATGTTTCATTTAAAAATT
Organism: Steatornis caripensis; assembly: GCA_013398225.1. Taxonomy (NCBI): domain Eukaryota; kingdom Metazoa; phylum Chordata; class Aves; order Caprimulgiformes; family Steatornithidae; genus Steatornis; species Steatornis caripensis. The sequence goes on along the minus strand of VZSC01016554.1, from coordinate 162,042 downwards.
TTGTTAACTATGCAATGGAAAAAAAATCTTTATGAACTTTGAAAGCCATTCCCTCTTTTAGGAGAATCATAGCCTCTTTGGGACCCAGAGAGTTCTTTTTCCTCTCAGTCAAGTAATCTGCTTGAGATTCAGCTCATTTCTTCCACAGACAAAGGCAGGGTCTTCTGTCTCTAGTTATTCCCAGCTGAGCTTCGTATTAGTCAAGCTTGGTGTTCTCTGCTTGGCCCAGGATTTAGAAATCTAAGCGATGGTTTACAGTGTTGCGACCGTGCAGTGTGTCTGCGCAGGGCAGAGCACTGTCATCTCATCTTTACTAAGATGACATTTGTCTTCGGGGAAAGTGCATTCATTAAGTCATCTTAACAGCCATGTGTCTTGCAGGTCAGCAAAAATTGCTTTGGCGAAGAAGTCATAAACAGTAATTGGGAACCCTACAAGTCTTGGAAGTCCTGACACCACAAACATTTAGTGGCTTGTTACATATTCTAAAAAAGAATATTTTGTGTTCAGCTGGAGAAGGGGTTTGAGCTTCAGGTTCCTGTTAGATGCTGCCCTCGTTTCTGTGAAGTCGTATACATGTCTTCTGGTCAAATTAGTGTAAAAAATCCTGAAAGCTTTTTTTTTTTTCCTTTCTAAGCACAAGCGTTTCAGTTTGGTTTAGGTAATCTGGTACTTCATTCTAGTAAAGAATAGTGCTTTCTTTTGATAGTGCTGCTTGTCCTGTTTCAATATGACTTCATAAAATAAATTTACATTTGCTCTGTGGATCCATCAGGGCTGCATCTAACACTAAGGATGTTGGTGCTTGACTCTCACCAGAAGCAGCTGTTTGTCTGAGGCCCAGGACCTCTGTGAAGGGACGGTAAAAGTTGCTTCTACAGGATTAGCAGCTCTCAGTTTTGGGGAGCAGATCCTGGGAAAGGAGAACGAGATGTGGCCTCCTCCCGATGAGCTGCCAGAATTCAGGAAGCAACACTGGTCAGTTGTCTGGAGCAGGCTGGGCTGGGTGGACACTGACTTGTGCCAGTCTTGGACAGGGGAGGGATGGGCTGAGTGTTGGGGAAAAAGAGTTTGAACAGGGGAGCGCTGTCTCAGCATGGGGCATTTCATGGCTGCCTGTTGGAGAAGTAAAAGCTTGTGTGCCTCCTTTCCCCTCCGACCCTGTGTGCTGCCATCCTCCTTGACCACTGTGTTTTGTGCAATGGGGACAGGAAAGGGGAGAGGAAAAAAAGAATGCTGAGCAAGTATGTCTGATCCAGGGAGAAGAGGCGTGTCATTTATCCGGAGGAATGTTGGGGAGCACAAGGAAAAAGCTTGAGAATGGTTGTACTGAACTAAATTATGTAGCAAAAGAGAAGATGCTTTCTCTTTGGTCAGAGTATCACCTTCTCTTTTGGATTTTTAGACTGGCAAAAAGAACATATTCTGCTATTCTGTACTGTCAATCCTAAAAATCCAGAACTATTGGTCAGTACCAGATCTGTGCCTATCTTTCTGTGCTACAGCTGCTAAATTTCTCGTGATTCTCTTGTATTAATCTTCTCCAGACAGGAGAAGTAGTTCGGGGTTTGTTTTTTTTTTTTTCTTGTTCTTTCCTCTGTGACTAAATTTGTCTTGGCTTAGTTAGCCCACTTCTGGACATTTAACCTGACTTCTAAGCCTCCAAGCATTTTCATAAATGCATGTTATAGCAACCAGAGCAAGTAGGGCAAATCCAAGCAGTGTGATAGATGTACTTTAGGTAGGTTTTAGGTGGAATTTAAGCAAATATTTTTGGCTTCGGCTAACGCCTGGTCTTTCTATTTTTCTTGAAGCCCTATTCCAGCTCTGTGGAAAGTAATTTTTATTTTATTGCTTATGTAGCATGTAGAAAATTTAAGAAACTCACATGGGCTTGTGGAGAGTCGGATAATATCTTCAGAGACTGTCAGAATGGATTTCCTGCATTTAAAATGGTGCTGTTTAGGTGATACATTAGATACATTAACACTTAGGTGATATCTGTTGTCCATTTTTAGGAACAGATATGCAGTTTAGTGGACAAGCACGTGGAATTCACTGCAACTCTTTTCCACATGGTTCTTTGGAATAGATGATGGCTGCTTTGAAATTTCTGTAGTGTCTTTTTATTAAAGGAGAATTTCTAGGAAGAGATACTATTCTGTCTGCAATAATAATGCTTTTTATTACACACAGAGAATCAAATCTCTGCATATAGTCTGTTTAGGTACATTTATCGTAAAGCACTGTCCTCTGAAACAAGTAACTGGTCTTTGTATCTGCATTAGTGAAAATAAATAAGGTAATAAAACTATTATAAATACTTCTCTACTATATGTATGATAGACATATAGAAGTATAGAAGATACATGTATATACGTAATTGTAGGATTAGAACCTAAAAAGGAAAATAAATTCTATTGAAAACTTGAAAATTAAGGGAAAATATGTATTCCACTGAAAGAAAATTTTGTAATTGAATACAAACTTTGTTTTTTGCAGAGGCAGCAGGATTGTGACTTGCAGTTACACAATCAGCAACTGGAAAAATGACAGGTTCTAAAAGTAACTCGGTGTCTTTACATGAGGGTATTATAAATGATACTTCAGACCGGAGTGAAATGAAAATTTCAGGTGAAAAAGGATCTGCTGAAAAAAGAACAATCACTCTGATTGAGAAGAATGGCTATCACGACTCCGTATACATAAACGCAGCTAACATTTTTCAAGGCATTCGTACTGAAAAGCCTAAGGATAGAATATTGGTGTGGTATGGTGATGACTCATTATCTCCCACGCTAACTTTTAAAGATGAGTATTCCCAGCGTGTATCTTATGAACTGGCTTTCTCCGCTCTAAAATGTAAGTACAAAACTTTTCCAAAAACTGCCAACAGAAGTGATATAGCAGAGAAAACATGTAAAACCGAAGTGTTTACTTTCTGCCTGACAGCAGAGATCTGGGGAATGTTTTGTTAAACTACAGGTTACTACTAGACCACTTGTACCCCTCAAATATTTAAATATATCTAGGTGGTGTTAGCAGTTTGTGAAATCAAACATTTAAACTCTACTTTTTCCTTTAAAGGAATTATGTCGAGTTGTTACTGTTTGTGATTGAATTTGCCCTTAATTTTCATGATGTTTAAACTGTCAGCTTTTTCTTTAGTGATTTACAATGTTTTATTTTTCTTCCACAGAATCTTGTAGATTTCATAATGTAAATTGTCAATATTTTTTTTTTTTTTTCAGATCAAGATCTTCTTGAAGAAATACTGTTAGATAGCTGTGTTTACCCCAGCCAGTCAATAGTAAGTGAACATTTTTGGGAGGAAATAAATTTTGTATTTTCTGAGTTGATGTAATTAGAATATTTTCTGAGGATTCTGCAGCATTCTTTAAAACAACATTTGTTGTTTTGAACTATATGGAAACCTGAGACTGAAATATTGCTGTCCTTTTTAGTTAGTTATCTAAAGCATCAGTCTCCAAGGTACTAGATGTTTTGTTTGTGAGATTCTTGTTGCACCTTACTGCAGGGAATCAAAACCTTCGGAGAAAGAAGGTAGGGGAGTGAACTGTAATGCTTACTGCAGTGTAATACTTGCTCAGTGATGTTGTCCGTGAGCTAATCCATGTGTTTTTCTTCCCAGCTGTGTTCCCCTGTGAGTGTGGGGAAAAAAAGTCATGCTCCTTTCCTTTCCCTGGGAATTGGAAAGCATGGAGTGAACCCCATTAGACGAAAGAATGCATTGAACCCACGTTTCATTTCCTGGGCAAACTGTATTGTATACAAATATTGTACCTGTACTGGCAACAACGGGTCCAGTTTGCTCTCTGTGTGCTTTCCTGCTTTGACATGAAAAGAAAACCTAGAGCGGGCAGAATAGTCTGCTGTTCCTTCCAGTTTAGTCTTTGATGCCTTCGAAAATTACAAGATGAATTCAAACTGATGTTATTTGTGGAGATTGATGTGAGCAGACAAATGATCTAACACATTTGAATTTTGGCTTGTTTTTGTAAGGAAGTAAGGCTTCCGTGGTAACATTTTTGTGTTTGGTGGTAACTTCCTAATAACTTGAGTTTTCTAGCTAATTTTGGTCATATTTGTGAGAAGGTTAGAATTTTTGAAGGCATAAGAACTGTAGGAATTTCATTAAAAGAGGTAGACAAGAGTAATGGAAGTGCTGTTAATTACTGTCCCTAAGACGGAAATGCTCCCTATTTGAAACATTTAGACATGGGAAGGAGATTTTATAGATGTCCCAACAGCAGAATGGTTATTATAACTGAGCTTATTGGTTGTTATGTACTGAAGAATCCCACAAGAGACAAATTGACAGACAAGAAGTTTTTGTTAGCTTAGCTATTAAAGGAACTGCTTTATGAGGAGAAAACAATTTCAATGTTTAAATCCTGATAACATTAAAAATTGCTAAGGTGTGGTATATTATCTGAGTGTATGGCGAATGTTTTTGATTTTGATAAGCTAAATAACTTTTAAGTTGTTTATTTGAGTTTTAAAAAAATTCTTCAGTGCTTTACTAACGCTTCATGAGGAATGCTGCGATTCTATGATAATTACTTTCATATTCTCAGAAATAAGCGTTTCATTGGAGTTTTTAATGCCTCTTACATGGGAGACGGCTGTTTGATACGGATCTTTTTGCAGAAGGCATGCTTTGTGTCACTTTCTGTATCCAGCTTCTTTTCTGTTGCAGCCAAATGAATTAACCAGCTTGCTTGTTGTGATGCTTTATGACCTACAAGATCGAAAATTTCAAGCACGAGAGGTTTTTGATGAAGAGGAACCTGTGGCAGAAGTTCGGAAAGTAGAGTGTTATCTATACAGGTATACGTGCTAAGAAGTTTTTTTGTTGACACATATTAGCAGAAATACAGATTTGTATAACCAGTGCCTTTTTAAATAATTGTCAATATCGCAGATGGTTTTCAGGTTCTAATTTTGTGGGCTTTGTTTTTATTTTTAACGAAAACATAGCTTTAAGGGAAGCTTTCGTATTCCTGTAGTTAAGCACATATATGTATTTATATCTTCAAACATACAAAAAAAAATCTGATGGTTGTATTCCACAGATTACAGTTCCAAAATATATTTGCTTTTTTTAGCTGTCTGAGAAAATCGACGTATTTGAGAGTCATCTGTTGTAATTCCAATTCCATGTGCATTTAAGTAGAACAGTCTTAAGCTATGTACTACTGCCTTGCATCTACCATTCATTGTCTGGGGTAGAAAATGCCTTATAACTGTATTTTCTGTAGCAGCTTGCAAAATGAGGCCTCACTTTTGGTTTTAGTTTCTGAGCAAGATAGTGTTACTCAGGAAATTGCATGTTAATACCTTGTGTAAACATTCATAAAGCTTATTAAACTTGTGATTATGTTTTTGTAGTTTTAGGACCAAGTTGGCAGCTGCACTAGCAAGATGTCGCATCAAACACGGAGCTCTTTCAATTGAATGCATTCTACCAGAACCCATACGGATGCAGGAACAAAGGGCTTCTGCTTTACCTTTATGGGTTTGGATAAACACATTTAAAATCAGGTAAGGTCTTTAAAGTATCATCTAATATTGATGTTTTACATATGAAATGGTAGTTTGCTACACAATAGTTTTAGAATGTCCAGGTTATATTATTACCAGTAATTTAAGTTTCTTATAGTAAATGCTGCGTAGTCCAGCAACTTTGCCTTATGTTTGTTTGTAGTTTTTATATATTGCAGTAGTGGCATTCATAAACTGTAACAAAGTAGTGAAACAGTTTTTCTTACTATTCTGTTGCTTGTGTGGGTCTTTCACCAACTAAGTTAAAGAAAACTATACAGGTGAGTAAATTCTGTGACGAAAAATAGAGAAAGAGAAAACTTCTTAAAAAGCAGGTGTATTACTGTAAGCCATAATGTTGGCAAAGGGTGTAAAGACAGATACAGTACTTAATACTGGTGATTATTCTGTAAGGATAGTGTAAACTTGAAATAAAAATACACTGTTTCAAATCCTTATATTCAGTGGGCTACTATATATGTAACACTGGCATTCCCAGTTCTGTGCTGATACATGAGCCACACCAGGTTATGTTGTTACCTATTTTGTTAGACGGGTAATCCATTTTATCATGTTTTCAAGAATTTTGTTTTCATAGTCTTGTCCTGGACCAATGTTCTGCACTTAGGTTATAGGCTCTTCAAGACAGAGACAGTGTCTTACTCTGGTTGTGATTTTGCAACCGTTAACTGAGTGAAAGCTGCGGCGTTGACCATGCTTTTTATGTACCGTGTAAGCTTATGGCACTGTCTGAACTGCCTTTCAACAAACAAGTCTTAGTGTATATACCTTTAAATCTTTATGATACTTGAATTGCAAACCTCAGCATTTATGCCCTTTATTACATTTACACAAGGATTATTTCAGATACTGGCCATTAAATTCATTGGTGAGCTGGGCTAAATTGAAAGCAATTGAAAGAACTAAATTACTCCAGCAGTAAATTTGCTACAGTGTCTCCTGAGCACATGGACATTTATGTTTTGATGCTTTGAATCATCCTCTGGAGACCTCTTTCTTAATTTATTTTATCAGGCTTATTAACTTAATTGTTTCAAACCAGAACTTATATGCCTAAAATAGAGTGAATTCCTCTTCTCCATTAGACAGCATTGCATATTTATTTTTTTGATATATATCTATGTATAACACGCACATATATACACACATACTTAAAAAATAAAAGGCAAAAATCTGTATAATCAATGTGAACTATATTGCTTATGCACCTCTTGTGTACTTAATGGCCAGAGTTGTATGTCAACAGCCTTCAAGATGTTTTCAGGGATTTGAAGAAGAAGGGATTCACAAGAGTTGAATCTGTGTCAGACTTCGACCGTTACACATACTGTATGGACCAACATTGCCATGATGTGTTGGTTTTTCCTTCCTCTCTTAAAGAAGAACTGCTTAATTTGGATCTTTTTGCAGATTACAAACTCTTATTGCAGGTGAGTTGATGTCACCCTTGAGTAATACGATCTGCCACCTATTTAATGCTTCGCCTTAGAATGAGGTCATGTATTGCGTGACTGTCCTGTTGAATCAGTCAGGCAGCAACGCATGAGGTTTTGGACGTTTTTAATAATCAGGGGGTTAGAAACTGTTTCACTTAGTAAATTTAGTATGCAAATGTTAATGCTTGTAATTGATAGATACAGTTTAGTAGAATGTTTTAAATTTAATCTTAAAACTGTTGAAATAAACATCAAAAGTGGTCAAAGAGGCAGTCTCGCTTCTGAAAATGAGGAGAGTTTTCATGTAACTCTATATGCTTTACCCCCAGTTAGTAGATAATGGTATGCTAATATTATAATATCTGTTCCTCTTCAGCTGCGTGTTTGTGATGGAATGACGATGCTTCTTTGTATTGCGTACAGTGTGGTTCCTAAATCTCCATAAACTCCACTGGTATTTTTTCTGGCTTGCCATGGTTAGCCTCTCCGGGCAAGAGTGGTTGGAGGTTGCTATTGCACAGTGGTGGATTGGAGTAGCCATGCAACAACACACAACCATCTTAAGTGTCTGATGATTCTTGAGTGCTTAGCAAAAACATTTCAGAGGGCATTTTCACTTGATGGTTAGCATTTTCTGGAAATTTTGCCCTCAAAATTTATTACCCAACTTACAAAGTAATTAAATATTCAATTTCAGTATGTATATTTTGAATAGAAGACTTACAAAAAAGAACTATACATGACAGTCATGGGAATAGATGATGAGTATTACTACTTAAGAATATTCAAAGTGAGGAAACAGAACCCTCAAAATCCCATCTTTCTCTGGTGGGGTAGGGTGGTACTTGAGTGCTGTAGGTGGATACATAGACATTGATGTGAACGTAAAGGTTTAGTGCTTTCCACCACGCCTCCCCACCCTTTATCTTCAATTTGCCAGATTTGGTGCAAAGCATGGTACCTGTGGTCTGTATATTCAGTCTTTGCCTTGTAATTTTCGTGGAGATTAGGTTTGATATAGCTCTCTTTCTCTTCGTCACCTGTAGTATGAGATCATTTACTCTTGTTGAGACGTCCCTGAGCTTTCTGCGTTCAAATCTGTGTTCTTTGAATGTCAGCAAAATCTTGTTCTGTAAGGGCTTCATTTCTCCTATAATTATCATGAAGAGCTATGTCAATAGTTCTGCATTTCTCTGTTAAGCTGCCTCCGAGGATGAATTCCGCATCTTGTGGCCTACCTTTGTCTTTTCTAGAACTGGCTGTTGCTAAGAGTTCCCCCTTATGGAAATGATAAACACTTAGATTCTTTTCGCCTACAGATATTACGCTTTCTTATGCATTAGTTAGAATTAAATTATTTAAATTTAGTGAGTGACTTAATAAGATGTTTGGTTTTGTACTTTATTTAATTCTGCATTAGCAGCTATCCCTGATCAGTTTTTCTCCTCCCTTCTTTCCTGTTTGTCATGAAAACAATGAAATACTTCCCTAATTTGGAAAAGAAAGTTGGCATTCATAGAGACCAAATTAGTTGGTCATACTTAATTTTTGTGTCCTTATTTTCTAGGATAAGTCTCGCAGCCTTGCTGTACACTCTGCGCAGGTGCTGTTGAGTACAGGTGATGACATCATAGTGGCTCACATAGGTTCCCCTCTGACCATTGCCCATGTGTCAGTACTGACAAATGACAGCATGTCCGAAATTTTTGTTTGTGGCGTGAAATCTTCAGCAAAAGCAGAAGAACTGAGGAACTTGTTCAGTCACATGGGATGTAAAAGTAGGTGTTAAAACAACTGGTATGCATAAAGTATTGTGATATACGTGTTTGTGATACCTATAAATATGGCATAATTCTATTGGAATTCAGAGGTCCCTTGTTCGAGGACTTGGGGAGGGCACTAGCAACTTCTTGTCACAAGGTGAACTGATAGCTCTTCAGCTACAGTCAAGTTAATCAAAGGTTGCAGATTAAGCGTGTCGTAGATGCAGGCTCCTGAAACGTCAGCGTGAATTTTTCCATATAAGTAGTTGCTGTGTAGCAGTTTGTGTAGCTGGGAACTTTTGGGTTGGTTTATTTGGTATCTTGGCTGTTGCTTTCATAGAATCATAGAATGGTAGGGGTCGGAAGGGACCTCTAGAGATCATCTAGTCCAACCCCCCTGATAAAGCAGGTTAGCCTAGAGTAGGTTGCACAGGAATGCATCCAGGCGGGTTTTGAATATCTCCAGAGAAGGAGACTCCACAACCTCTCTGGGCAGCCTGTTCCAGTGCTCTGTCACCCTCACAGTAAAGAAGTTCCTCCTCATGTTCAGGTGGAACTTCCTGTGTTCCAGTTTGTGCCCATTGCCCCTTGTCCTGTCGCTGGGCACC
>VZSC01016554.1:0-151313 GCA_013398225.1 Steatornis caripensis | reverse complement strand
TCCATCACCTTTCCAGGGATGGAGGTGAGACTGACTGGCCTGTAGTTTCCCAGGTCCTCCTTCTTGCCCTTTTTGAAGATTGGAGAGACATTGGCTTTCCTCCAATCTTTCAGTCTGATTTTTTTCAGCTGTTTTGAGAGTGCTAATCCAAACCCTGTGCACTTGTCTGGTTTACCCGGAGGACACAATCAGAACAGAATGCAACAAGACTCTAGAACCCCATTAGCGGTCTCTTCAGTGGAAGACGCTAAGGTCTAGCTACTCCTTCAGTCTATTTGTTTGAAATCAGTGGGACATTGGGAGTACCTGGGTTTAGCAGGCTCTGGCTCTGTGGAAGGCTGTGTAACATCACAGTCTCTTCACTGTTATCACATGAAAATTAGCCAGGCTTGTTTGCATGTAGAACTGTGGAGTTTTTCCCTTTTTTTCAGATATTCATTTGTTACATGAAGACTTCACTGAGATTGAACCAACAGATCCAAGACTTCAAAAGGCAAAAGTTATTTTGCTGCTACCACAATGCTCTGGACTGGGTGCTGGCAATCCAATAGACTTTATTTTAAATGATAATGGAGGTAACTTTTGATACAATAGCTAGCTCATGCTTTCTGGTAGAAACAGTATTCAAGTATTGTGGTCTGGACGTCATAGCTGCTTCAGTAAATTGTATCATTTTATAAAATACCCTTCCTCTTAGATTTTTATTTTAACTACTATAAAAACATGTTATCTTGAGTAACTTGCATAATTCTGTATGTGTAATGTACACACACACACTACTATGGAAATACAAAAGAGAATAAATACATTACACACAATTTCTTCACACAAAGTGAGCAAGAACGTATTTGGCCTAGCTTAGGATTCTCAACAGGAAAACAAAGTATTTCTAGTTGGCATTGATTAAGAGCGTTTTGTAAAGGCAATTTCAAGTCGATACTGTGGAGTTTGAGGGTTGTTCTGGGGAGCAGAGTGTACGTACCCTTTCTTTTAAAGTAAAAAGACTCTAAGTAGAAAATTTGTTTCAAGATACCAGTGAGTATATATAATTTTCCCTTGATTACTTTCTTTTATCGACTGTTTGTCTAAGTCTATTCACTGTACAATTTTCATTAAATAGAAACAAATAAGAGGCAGTAGTAATTACAGGTAGAGAGGGAAAGAAGAATCATTTAGGCATTCCTTAGTATTGTAATTCATAAAGCCTACCCTCCCACTGCACTGGTAATAATCATCAGGTCTCTTACCAAAGCATTTTCTGCCAACAACCAAATTATAAGACACTAATACAAGTTGCATTAATAAATTTACAACTCTTTGCATTTAGATGCAGGATTGCTAAGAGACCTTTTCCGAGGATCTGTATCTGAGGATAAGCTCGGTGTTCTTGCTGAGAGGCAGCTTAATGAGTTGGTGCATGCAATGAGATGTAAGTGTGCTAGCCCTTGGGTTTCTGGGAATACCTTGTACTATCAATTCCATTGTACTGTCACCAGTTTTTATACAGTTAAAAATGCGCTGATTATTAGTTAACAGTAAGTGTGTAACCAACCCCCCTAAATAATGATCTCTTCAAGTTTAAGGGTGTATCTGTGTTCTAGTGTTCACCAGCCGTTAATACAATAGTCTTCAGCATCGTATAGCGGACTGCCTTAGTCATAGCTTGCTTTGGCAAAGCTGTAAATGTAGTCCGACTCCATCTGCATGCTGCTGCTTTCTTCCCCCCTCCTTTGGCAGCTGTGTGCAAAGCCTGGGTGCAGCTCTGAATGTCTGCTGAAACCTGCAAATGTTTCACAAGATTTTAAAACACTAGAGATTGAATACTAATGTGTGCAGGAGGATACGTTTTACTGGTGAAAATGACGTCCAAGCATAATTTTTATGCTGATTTCAGTCCTTAATAAACCACTGTGTGTACGAAGAATCTGAACAGCAGAAAAAATTTATTTTGTTTTGTAGTTAACATGGAAGCTATTGTGTACTGCACTTGTTCGATTTACCCAGAAGAAAATGAGCTAGTAGTGAAAAAAGCACTGGACTCTGGAGTGGAAGGAAATAAAGTGCAACCATATAGGTATGGATTGAGTAGTTTTGTCTATAGAAAAGTTAAATATAACTTTAAATTGTAGCATAATTCTTACCCTAGACCGATCTGTGTCTTGCATCAGATTAACATTTAAAATAGTTTTTTGCTGCCTCTCATTCCGTTCCTTTTGATGTTATGAGAGTACTAAGTAGCATCCTCTTGACTTGTTCATCTAATATTTTTGTTCCCATCTCAAACGGAAATGGGAGGAAAGCATCACGGGTTGGAAATCACATTGTGGTGAGCTTCTGATAGAGCTAGTGCTTTCATCCTATCAGTATTCAGAGAATGAAGCTAGTTTAAGATAAATGGAGACTAGAAGTCAGGGAACTTGGCTAGCACACTCTCAGCTTCTCAGCTAGAACAACCCGTTTCAAAGGGAAAAGAAACGAAGTCTTAAAATTTGAGAATAATGTAGGAGAATAAGAATCTCTGCTGTAGGATTGCTCGTCCTTGTATTCAGATGAATGACTTTCAGGGGGACAGGTTACAGTAAGAGAACATCCTGTGCAATCATAACAAATACAACTATATATGAAAAAAGTATGCGTGCTGTATGCTTTATATGTAGCTAAAACCTGTCGGCTGGAGCAGTTGTTAAAAGACTGATGGGTACTTTGCAGATTTCCTTTGCAGTCACAGTTGGCACTTGCCTGCCTGTAGATGCAATAGTAGATTACAGGATGCAGGTTAAAAGAGTTTGTTGCCAAAAGCACAGGACAGTAATACTGTAATTTTAGATTTAATGTTATTTTAGATGATGATAATGACTTGACCGTTGTGGGGAAATAGACTGTGGTTCAAGGTATCATTCAGTGTATTTAAATTGTGCATGATTAAAATAGTAAATGTTAACTGTGGCCAGTCCAAACAATTTTAAGAAGAGGTATGTTACGCATAATGTTGAGAGACAGTACAGCAAAATACATCTTTCTTGCAAATCACCCCTAGAAAAGAGCAGCCTGCTTGAAATTTTACACTAAACGGGATGAAATCGGGGTACGTCGCGCCAGTGATGCTGTGCTAGTCCGAAAGCATTTAGGGACTCTTGCTGTAAACTGTGTTTTCCTTTGGGCTTTCAAATTTTGTGAAGTCTGTCATGTTTTGACCTCTATGCAGCTATTACTCTATGGGGAGAACTAGGGGGACTTTGGGACATAATGGTCTCTGAATTATTTGGACACAAATAATACATAAATTCATTTTATATATACATATATAAAACAGAATTCATGTTTTAAAAAAATCTGAGATTTTATTCCAGAGCTTTAATTTTTTTCATTAAAAAATTCCCCTTTGTCTAAAACACACTCCCACCCCCAAAGCCAAGCCAAAATCTACTCAGTCTTTCGCAGAAACATCATGAAACTTGTCATGCCACCAAATTGTACTCCTATTTCCAAATACAAGGCAATCTCACATGGTAAGAAAGGGAGAATAAAATCACATTAGGATTTTTGCAGACCTGAGCAAATTTGTGATTGAATACATTGAACTTCATAAATGATGATTCCAGAATAGGTTCCTCCTTCACCGTTGTGCGTGTGTCTTGGATGTTTTCAGGCCTCATTCTTGCTACAGTAAAGCTGCTGGTAACCAGCACGAACAGAGCAATAATACACCACCATAAGTAAAATATATAGTGTGATAATGTTTGTCTTAAGGTGAATGCTCAAGCAGTTGAAGATGCATGTACTATGTACAACGGACAGTTCCTCATACACTTCCCTGAGAATCAGTTAGGTAACTTACCTGACTAATAGAATGCAGATTGAATGAAAAACTCTGTTGCAGAATTACCAGCCCCTGTGTTGACAGTAGTGGCTTTGAGAGGCATGTTATACTAATAAAATACCCTGTGTGAGTGATCATCACAGATCTACCTAATATGAATTTCCTTTTCCAGGAAAACTGAGGGCTTTCAGGAGACTCTTAGACAAATTGTGCTTCTGTGTATTATATCTTTTGAAATTACTCTGCAATGCTGGAGTGGTGCTGAACAAAATAAGGCGGTGCTGGAGGCTGGGGTCGTACAGCTGGTCTTAGGGATGTGACATTGTAAAGGTGGTTTCAAACACGTGCGCACTAAGCTGAGCTTACCATAAGGAATGACAAACAGCTTATAGCAGAGGCTTTATCTTACGTAAGGGTACACACTATGAAGGGGTGTATATAGAGGAGATGCTAAACCTTCTTGCATTTCCCTTTGGCCTATCACATTTAAATTAATTTCTGCATCCATTTTCAGGGTCAGACTGTCTGTTAAAGGGATTCCTGGTAAAAGTAATCCGTATACATCAGTCAAAATAAAGATTATTACTTTTTTGCATTGGATGGCCAGATCTAAAAGCAAGCATCTTCTATGCGTTGTGGGACATTGAGTTTAATTTAGTCATGCAAGGAGGGTGGGAGCCTTGTAGCGTGTTTTACCAAGTTCTGAGGGATGTACAAAAAATCCAGATTATGGTGAAAACTTGGGAACAAGCAGTTTTGCGGACTTCCCATTAGAAGCCAAATCAGGCTATTGCTTACAAACATTGAATGTGTTTCTCTGTAACCATCTTTGAACAAGCTCTGTCTCAAGAGGATCAACGGAGCACTGAGGAGGGGCTGTATCTTACAGTCCTCAGCAGTGCGAAGAAGACGGGGTGAAAATTGCATAAGGACATTTTGATAGCATTATTCTGTACTGAAACAACTTAGTACTAGTTCAGCAGCCTATGAGCCAAGTCCTTCAGGCCTTTTTATAACATCTAGGGATTACTGGAATACAGGGAGAACATGAGACAGGGCTACTTCTTCCTTCCTCGCTGCTGCATTGCAAAACTGTAAATTTAGAAAAAAAAAAAGGCATTCTATTACAAATAGGCATTTTTTTCTAACCTAAGATTTTTAGCTTAGGTAGATATTTATTATGAGCATATACTTAATAATTCAAAGTCAACACCTCTGCACTTTCTGTGTACTGCTCAGTGTTTTCAGAGCATACCCCAACTTCGTGGGCAACTTTATCAAGTAATTGCAGGCCTAAGAAAGAACGTAGCTGTTTATTAATTATGTTGATACAGATTTGTTGTCTAGTAGTTAATATACTTACTTATTGGAAAAAACTAGAATTGGTTCTAAAAAGATTAATTCTCATGTCTTTCTTGGATTGCAGGTTTTTAAATTGAAGATGGGCTCTATAAAACTGTCACTGAAAGACACTATTTGGAAATGACACTTAGTATATCCTTGTTTATTTATTTTTATATCCTTAAACATTATCTTCTGGTAATTTGATTATTTTCTACAGGCTTATTCCTCCTGTTTTTAATACTTGCTCCAATTCAAAGGCGTCCACTGAAACTTTTTTCAAAATGGAGCCATCAAAATTTTCCAGTGGCTGTTTTCTAGCTGTTCTGGCAAGAGAGGTAAGCTAAAAAAATTACCATTTAAAAACACTTCACAAATATACTTTATTCACAAATAAAGTATATTGCCATTTTCCACAAAAGAATATATAAAATGGAATGTTTAAAAAAAATCCTGGCTCTTCTTTAGTTGTCTTAAGAACAAACAAGTGAGCAGTTGAAATGTGCCACTTCTGGCATTTTATGCTGAGCACAGCTGTCTACCACGTGCCTTTTCTTGTGGAGCTCTTCGCCATCAGACCAGTTGCTTGATCTACACCAGTGCTAGGAATGTCTAGAGGAAATACACTGTTCTGTCACACCTTGGAATTGAATACACAGCCTGATTAGACTAATGATAAATGGTGCCTAGTAAAGTTATGTGCGTGTGTGTCACTGAGATTGGCCAGTATCCAAGCAGACAGTGTCACCTATAGAGATTAAGAATTCATTATAATTTGAATAAAATAGGTGTGAGTATGTTTCCTTCCAAAACTAAGGCATATGCAAATCTGGCTTGGAAGGCAGGGGCCTTTTGCTGAGTAAATGGAAAAGTCTTGGCATGATTCCTGAGGAAGGGATCCCATAAAGGGCCAGTTTGCACCTCTGAGCATCAGCACATTCCTCTTGTGTCTGAGAAAAGCAGGACTTTTTTCACCAAAAAGGAGGGGGAGCTAACTAGAATTTCACTGAAAATTAAAGATACAAGATACTGTTTGGTTATTTGTACCACTTTCTGTCATACTGCAATTACGGTGCTTGAAAGAAGCTTGTGTCTTGGGGGCAATTAGAAGACTTTATCGGAGTAAGAGAATCACGCATGAGAAGCCTTTCAAGTTACCTATTACTGACCTCTTTTCTTTTCAATGTAAAATATTTTTTAACCTGGCTCCCTGAGCTAGTAAGTTTTAGTTAATCATGCTGTGTACATCTGTCCACCATATTCTCTCCCTCCAGAGAAAGAAACGCTTTTGTTTCAGGTAGCTGATTTAAATCATTTTTTAGTCAAATGCTAATGCAGAGAACCAATTGCTCCCATGGCCATTTTTTTATGTGATTCTGGAAATGAATGTTTTCTGCAAGGCAGAAAATACATACTTATAATTTAAACTGAAATTTCTGGCTTACAGAAACTCTGTTCTTGGCTAGTTGTAAATAGCTTCTTCCACACTGCTTTTCTTTACATATTTGGATGTTGACCTGGTGCATAGTTAATTGAGTCGCAGAGTTCCTTGCTTGTGTATTATGAGCAGGGATTTTCATTATCACGAAAATTATTCATGTTTAATATTACTGATAATATTTGTGTATTTTAGTTAATATTTCTGATACACATGCTTTTATATATACATATATGCATGTTATTACAGACACGTTACAGTGTCTGTAGGACACTACAGTCAGTGTGGGAGACATAGTACAAAGTTTCAGTTTCCCCTCTTCAGGCCTGTAGAGGGCAAAGTCTGTGAGGAGCAAATGCTCAGATACCTCTTTACACAACAGTCAGTTCTTAATTTCTTGAATAAATAGTTTGGTTAGCATTTATCATATGTGACTTCAGTCTTTCTGCTAGATTCTGCCACAGTTTTCTCATGGAGTAAATTCTGAGGAATCTGGGATTAAAGTATTGAGTTTACAGCTCTGTCTTGCTGCTTAGATTTATTGTTGTTTCCTTTGAAATTTTCAGAAAGATTCTTCTGAAAAGGTGTCTGTTAAAGACATTTTGTCTCGTGCTGCAGCAAAAGGACTACTAGATGGCATTGTTGTAGGACAATCAAAGGGAGAGGAGAAAAAGCAACCAGAAGTAAGACAACGTAGAAGTAATATTACTGGTAGTGGCACAGAACCAAAGACTGTGGCATTCCTTCACCATCAAAGTGTACCTACTATTAATGCTGCAGTTTCAGTGGCTAAAGCAGTCAGTAACAAACAACAAAAGAAAGCAAACCAAACAAGCAGCTGTGTTCTGCCGAAGACATCAGTCAACCCCGTTGCAGACGCAGCTCTACCGAAAGTGCTGAAGCCTACATCTCATTTCTCTCCTACGGGCAAGGCGTATAAAAGACAGACCCTTGCTAGAAAGGCGCGTGCAGGACGTAAGAGGTTTGTATTGAAGCCCGTGGAAATTGTTTTGCCTCCAGTGGTAACACCATACACAAGTGGGCAAGGGAACAGACCTTGGATATCCACTCATCCTTGCTTTCACAGGTGGACCGGAGCAAAGGGTTCGAGTGGTAGGGTGCTTCCACCACCTCTGTCTAAAGGGGGGAAGCCAACTCTGCCTAGCCGTCCTCGACCGTGGCTGTAAGAATCTTCAGACTTTGTCCCTACCTTTATACACAAGGTAAAGATTCCTGTATAGATTAATCAGTATACTTAGATTACAGTTTATCTTCATGCAGGATAATCCTGCTGTAGGAAACACATTACGGGATATTTGCATGGAAATACCCATGTTAGTAATTTTGAACTGGTAATTACATTTTAAAGTCAATGCAGCTCAGCTGCATAAGGTTGGACAGACTGTTGAGTGAGGTGAAAAAAACTACAGCTTTTTGCTGTACGCTTTGAAGTGACAAGTTAAAGCATACAGGTTTTCCCCCCCTGACCTGCCTAGAGCTGTAGGAATTAAATTCCAAATTGATTTTTTTTTTAAAGCAAGACTGCATTTTTTTAGAGTCGCTATTCCTCTTTACAAGTGCTAGATACCATTTTTGTAAGTTACTATTTAGCCTGTGACACACAGAGAGTAAGCCTTACACAGTAGGCCAGTTAGCTCACCTTTATTTCTAAAACCAGGTGTAAACTTGCGTACTGGCAACTGGCCAAATATGCTAAAGCCCATGCCCAGGCTTTCTCATACTTACTCACTTGGTTTCTGCTCAGGTGTGCTTCACTACATCAACAATGAAAACTAGATAAAATAGTCTCATGCTAAAATACTGAATTGTCATCATAATGTCATGTCAGCCTATGGCACGGCTTATAGCTGCTTTTCACCAACTTTTGTAACACGCAGTTGAAAAGAGCCGCTACTGTCAAGGCAAGTTATTTTCATAGACGTTACTGCTAGTGAGCTGAAGAGTGACTGAACACGGAGTAGTTTGTCTGTGTTTGGAAGCAGCTGTGGGCTTCTAACCTGCTCCCTCTTGCTAGCAAATATAAAATGAAACAGCTGTAAAATATTGTCATGGTTTAAAGCTGAGCAGAGGATAAAAAGGGAAATGAGATAATACTTTTAACAAGAATCTGATTTATTATTAAATATGACCAGCATAAAGAAGGAAAATGGCAAACAATGACAGGATGACAGCAAGAGGAACCTCAAGAATTGCATTTATTTAGGTTATAGAGTTGCAGGAATTAAAAACAAAGACAGCATAGCAATATAGAAAGGCAAAGGTAGCTGTGGCCCAGTAGGGAAATTTTCCTCGATGCAATCATTTAAGATATTTGATAGGATTGTTGCCAGTAGTGTTGACAATACGTTATGGAATCGTAACCTGTTTGACACAAGGGTCTGGATTTGGACCCGTACAGAGAAGGTGTTTTAACATCTTTTTTTCATCCCCCACACCAGCCAGTGCAGCTGGATGAGCAGGACCTTTAGAAGAAAAGATGTGAATGATGTTACACCAGCAGCATAGACAGCTGGCTCTTGTTCATTGAATAAATGTCATTGCTTTACTGAATCAGTGAAAATTTCTTTTAGCATTTTTCATTTCATTTAGCATCTGAGCCAGCTGTCCTGTTCAAAGGCATCACTCACCTGCTGTATATCCCTGTAAGTAACGTGCCTCCTCACCTGTTCCGCTAAGAGGATGAACTCTGTCCGTTGTTGTTTCTGAACAAACAGGATAGATTTAGACCCGTGTGGTTGCAATGTATAGAACTGAAAAAAATACATCCCCATTTTATTTCAAAACCATGTTGGAAGAGGAGAGATTCTACATGTTAGATAAAAGCAATGGAAAGTAAGGAGATTTGGGATTTTTTTCCGATATGGCTGTTAAATGCTTAAAAGAAACTCAGACATTCTCCAGTTAGAGAACTGAATTCTGTTTTTTTAAATCAAAAATCTGTATCATTCATTAATTAAATGTAAATAAAAGTACTTGTAAAAGAACACACATTTGTCTGATGACAGAATTTCTGGGCTACTTACGTAATACACATCGTGATGTCCCACAGTTGGCCTCATCTTGCTTTCAGGAGTTTGTGTCTTTCAGACATTACAGAGGCTAAGCCAGTTAGAATCACGATGTCTTACCAGAAATATCAAAGAGCTGGTAGCGAAGATTTTGATTCTGCAGGTCTGCAGCTTGCTTTGTATGCGCCGAACATTATGTGGTGGCAACATCTGGGACTGAATTCACAGGGCTTGTAGGTAGAAGGCTGTATGCTCAGTTAAACCCTCAATGGCTTTCTGCAGTAGAACTGTATCCTATGTACCTAATTTTCTTTCATCCACTTACGTATTTGTAATTTTCAACTAGAAACTGTTGATTCAGCTTTCCACATACAGAAGTGTCCATTGTACTGCTGTTTGCCTCTAAACAACGAGTACGTTTTTCCCTCCCCTCAACCACACTTCGGAACAAAAGAAATAATTTCCCAGTTTCGCGGACCAGTAACAGCTGAGACAGTCATTTTATGCAGCTAAATTTATTCTCAGAACAGAGTACATTTAAAGGTGGAGAAGTGGTCAACAGCAGGGAAAACTGTCCTTTTCAATGTCGTCAGGTGCTTTATGTAAGACTGAGCTCTGCTGATAAACAGTGGGTGTGTTTCCTTCTTTCTTACTGCTGTTAAATCAAACCCGCTTTTGCTGACTGCACAGCACAAGTTTTAGCAATGTATTAATTAACCTGCCCAAGAAAGGAGTAAAGGAGTTAAGGGGAATGCTGAAAGGTTGAGCCCATCTTAGCTCTTGAAACAAGAAGTTCTCTTTTCCACTGGTGATTCACCAACAATTTTAGACCCCTAGTTAACTGATCTATGAAATGCTTAATGAAAGAAAAGGGATGTAGAACTCTCAGTGACACAGAACTGGCATAAGCTGTTAAGATACTCCAGCTTTTTTTCCACTGTTGTGAAAGGGCACGTTGTTTCAATAGGTACAGGTGACTCTGCACACCAAGTACATCACTAAAAACCTCATTTTACTGAGAAAAGGTTCTGTGCCCATCCACGCAATTTTGGTTATTCCTGTTTAAGCATGCTGTAGGTGACCTCCGTAGCCTTATATCTCCCACACCCCCTCCCTCCCCTTCAGATAAAATAGTAAGTGGCTTAACTAAAACCTACAGCCAGCACTGCAGATTTCAAAAGAAAGGCTTTTCTCTCTTAGTCGCTACTGTGAATATAAATCTCCTCGCTCCTGCAAGGGAGCATACTAATGACACGACTGAGACATGATGCTGACCTCTAACTTACTACTTGTGTTGAAAAAATTAAGAAATTAGCTTTGCTTTACATGATTTTTCTACAGACTTCAATAAAAATGTGACTACAAATAATTACAAAGCCTGCCTTTTTTTAGGCAACCTATAGTATACAGAGTGGAGAATGTTACAAGAGCACGTCCAGTAAAGACAATACATCGACATAATAATGCAGGATATTTCAGTAAAAATAGAATAAATAAAATAAAAATATTTTAAGCTGTATTTAACAGGTTAATTTAAAATATGGCATCAGACATACAAGGCATAGTGAACACGGCTGCCTGCCTACAGAATCACTAGCTATTATAAAAAAATGCATAGGTAACCGAAGGGGCGCTGTAACATCAACTAAAACAGTGGTAGTTGCTCAAACGCACATACCCCATACATACTTTTTTTGGCCATGGTAAAGAGTGTCTTACTATATTGTTTAATAAAAGATAACTGGCTTTGCAATGTTAGGCTCTGATTTTGCAAACACCCGGGTGGGTATTTAATCTTTCGGAGAATAAGGAGCTCTGCTGAAGCAAAACGGCCACGTATAGTCAGACCATTAAGCACGCTACTTAGATATTTGCAAAATCAACAACATCTTGTTAACAGACACACAATTCTTCAAACATATATTGGCAAGTGACCTACGGCTTTTCAAATACCTTTCTGTCTTCTCCTCAGCCCTCCCTGCAATGGCACAGTCTGCTAGTGAAAGCTAACTAGGTGTTCACGGCCTTGACAGCACATATGGAGAAGAACCTTTATGATGCTGTTTGCCAAGTGTTGGTTTAGCTTAAAGAGAGTCCAGATCTCTCTTGGGAAGAATCAACACTGTGCAGATGCAACTCCAAAACTGAATTATACTTGTCTGAAATTCACTGTTGTAGAACAGTTGCGAATCCCAAATCCTGGCGTTTCCAGCTGGAACTTTAAAAAGACACTGTCAAAGTGTTTTCTGTAATTTAAAATAAAAGTTGGAATCACTAGCATGATGACAAATACGGAAACTTTCCTCTCTTTGCAATCCTACCTAAAGGTACAGTGTTAGCCACCACATTTCGATAGCAGTCATGATGGGAAGTGAGTTTTTACACTGCTCCCAATCAGACACCACTGGGATCAATGCCAGGAACTAAAAAGCACATGTGCAAGCTGCCACCTCCATGCTTTGTGATCTGGCTTAGCAGTACCAGTTTAAACCACTGGTACTGCTAAAAGGGGTGGGCTTGTTTGCGTCCCCCTGCCTCCGTCTGCATGTTCTCCCTGCCTGCTTGGCATAAGCAACTCCCCCTCCCCTCCAGCTGTACAAGCAACAGAGCTGGTGCAAAGGAGGTGGCAGGGATGTGAGGCCTGGGAGGGGAAACAATCGCTTCAGTGCATGGGGTGTGGATCCGCAGTCATAAAGAGGTTTGAGATCGGTGGAGGAGCAGCTCTTCAGCAGGTGTTCTAGAGAGCTAAATTTAATTACAGTACTTGCACAGCTAGCCTTCACCTGACACCACCTCATACATCAGGCTGAGTTTAGTTTCATGATTTTTAATGCACAAATTTCTTGAATCATCCTTCTTTTCCCCTTGTGTTCCTAAGTTGCTTTGCCCAGGTGTTGCCGTAATGTCTTTAAACAAGGAAATAAAAAGAAAATAGTTTGTTTCTAACAGCCTCTTGCATAGTAAAATCAAAAAAGAGTTCTTGTAGTAACAACCTTGACCATGTTCTTTTAAAATTACAGTATGACCCCGGATTTGCAGACTTGGGAGACAGTTACAGTCTGGAACATACCTACAAATAGAGGCAAAACATTTTTTAAAATAGTTAAAAATATGTTTAATGTTCCATTTCCAAAATTTGTGCCAGTCTGCAGGCAGGCCTAGACAGAAGATGGCAAAGGGAGAGACTCAAGATGCGTAACGGCATTTGGAAATCAGCCCGAGGTCCAATTTTAAGGGGCAATACCGGGCCTTGCAGTAGGGTGTAGATCAAAGCAATTACATGAAGTCTTTGGAGCAAAAGCATTGAAATCAAATTGCACCACCTGAAGCACTATCCTTTTAGAAAGCTACTCTCTCCTTATTTTGTCACAACAGCATTAAAAAAAATTTCATGGAATTTTGTAAATAATGAGAAATGTGATTGTTCTTTTTGTGGCATGTTAACTATTCAGCAACAAACTCTGAGGGGAAGGGGGAATTGTACAGCCAGGCGCGGAATTGAACATTTCATCAAACGCTTGTATGGATAAGGTACGGAACATTTTAGTCTCTGTGAGAGTCGTAAGACAGTAAAATTACTGCCTAGTTCTTTCTTACTCCCAATTGGTATGAGCCCCGTGTGAAACAAATGGTATTTTTAATGAATTACTGACAGATTTAGGAGAATAAATTTAACAGCCGACACGTGCATTTGTATATTTAAAGCTGAAAAGCTTCAGTGGAGTACCCTGCAACTCAATTACTGAACACTTCCGGGTTTTTCAGCATTGGTTTGGTATTCAACACGACTCTTCTAAAAGACCATAATGTGTAACCAGGGGATGAAACAATGACACCATGATTCAAAAGCATGTCAGGGAGATGCTAAAGTGGTTGTTAGACCAACGCTGACAAACAATTTAAAACTAACAGGTGTAGTTCTGTTAAAAATAAAACTTGGTATTCAATCTACAGTAATTCAATGGTAGGTCATACTTGGTATCTACTCCAGTGTTGAAAACAGAGCAAAGTGCTGTAGGACTTAAGATTGGTTTGTGACAAATCCAGCTCAAGACGGTGAAACTATCAACTCGGGCATCATTCACTCCAAGGACTTTAGCATGAGTTCACTGGGAAGGACGTGGCCACATTGTTTTTTTTTGTGTGAGTTTAGGTGATGTTCATGTATTTACAATCAAACAGACCTTCCATTGCTCATGATGTAACTCACTGACAGCAAAAAAATTATTCATGCTTCTTTTCATATCACACGATGGTGGCAAGAGCGAGAGAACATGCTTGTCTAACATTGTTTCGATAAGGGTAAATTCTCTGAAGACAAAGCATCAGCAATTTGAAGTGGAAGGCCAGACATCGTCAGTTCATTTTCCTTAGTGTAGCTACTGTTATCTTCAGTTAAACTGCAGGAGAATCCTCTCTCTTACGCTGCTATGGCATCTCAGTGACTGGGCGTTTCTGTTTCAAAGTGTCAATGAGGGACAACACCCCTCTTTTTACATTAGTTGTCACTCTTCTAGTCACCGAGTCTGCAGGAGGTGGGGGCGGTCGAACTTTCTGTGAAGGAGGTCTGGCTACTAAGCACTTCTGATACCGTAACTGCAACGAAGCAAAAGCATTCTGCAGTGCTCACTGTATCGAATACTTTCACAGAGCATTTTAAATACAGTTTTAATACTTTCTCATGAAATACAGTCAAACCTCCATTTCAGCCGTGACAGACAGCCCGTCTGAAGTTAATGGGGCGTTGGTCTGTCAGTCTGTGGGCGGATGCTGTTCATTAGCACACGACAGATACTGAATCATACAAACAGCTCTTTCAAAATGGAAAAATTAAGTTTTCTGGATTCAGCTATTCTTGAACAAGGATTATTTTAAGTACATTGTCACTGGGTTGTATAACACAATTCCAAGCAAAATGTTTTTCCAGCATTAGACAACTTGTCTAGTGAAAGAAAAGATTTCTAACTTAACACAGATGTTGCAGAGGTTAGGAAGGGGATGATGATTAAAGGGGCACTGTTCACTAAATTGACATTTGAAACTTAAAAATGTTTGGGTTTTAGTTGATTAGATATATCAGAATCCCAATTCCTATTTTTATCCTTTCTTTTTCTGTCTTGAAATTAATATGATTGCAAATTTGGAAAGAATTATTTATGGCAGTAGTGAAAAATCTAAGTGCTATTAGGTGCTTTTGAAGAAGATCACTTACCATACAAGCAGCCTGAACAGCTTCTGATACATTGCCTGCATTTGGTTCACACCAAAAAACGTGGCACTCAAAATGTTGGTTTCCTGTATCCATAATGAAGGCAAATGTGTGAACGTCCTTCCCTACTCCCATGAAGGACAGGAACCGCACCCGACACTCCACCATGATTTCATCTTCATTCTGGTTATGAATCAAATGAGCGATTGTTACTATTGGATATCCTGGGGAACTTTACTTTCAATTTTAAGTTGATTAAATGGGAGGGGACACTGATGCAGAACACTGGAATTCCTTTTTATCTGACTGCATACACCAAGTGTGCTCAGGCCTGGGCTGGATCTCCCCTTCTAGGCTATCACCAGAAGACCAATGCTCTGAGCCAGGCTCAGAGCATTAATGCTGAGCATACTGTGCATTTCAAGTACTGCTTGTTTTGTAAAGACACAGAACAACGTGGCCATCATGACTCCAAAACATGCTCCCCTATCACTGGTATGCAGAAATGTTTGGGTAGCACCTCATCAACAGACATATATATATAAAAGACATTCTTTCAAAGTTTAATTGTATTAATCTCTACAGAAAATGCTCTGCAAAAAGACAGTGATGTGAAACACAGATTTTAATATTACTCTTGGCTTCCATACCAAGAATGAGGTAAATACAGTTTAGAATTTAGGATTGCTGCTTAGGGCTTTACCTACAACATTTTAGACTCAAAAGTCCTAGAAAGGATAACACTGAGTTTGTTTTAAGTATCTAATGAATAGTTAAAATTTATATTTCGGAGGACATGTTTGGAATGGTAAATAAAGTTGAATCTGATACAAGCATTAAGAGCCTCTGCAGATTCACAGCCCTGCAAAGAAATAAAATGCAAAATAAGCAAACAAATTCAAGTACAAATGAACTCTTTCTACTAGTGTTGACGTGTTCCTGGTTTTCAACACTCTTACTGTGTTAAACGTGTTCTAAACAAGACAGTCTGCCTTACTCTTTCACTGATGACTGTGACAGTAGCATCAGCAACATTCATGGTAACAGCCATCCAGTCTTCTTTGCTCGAGGAAGCCATTAGGCTTTCAATGGCACTGTTCAGAGTATCCATTCCTAAAACAGAAGAGAACACGATAAGGAAAAAGAAATACATGAATATGAGTAAACAGTAACAAAATACTTGTTTTCACATAGTACTACAGAGAACAGATTGATTTGGACTCCTTATTAAAATGAATTTGATGATGGAAGGAAGGGTTGTGAAGTTGGTTTTCTTCATCTGCAAAAACAAAACAGGTGCCTCTGGCTTAGAAAAAACAGGACAGCATCTTATTTAGCTGCTGCACCATTTCATTTCTCTAGGGCCCTTCTCAAAAGTAGCAGAGCTCAGATTCAGAGAAAGCAGAAGAAAGAAACCCCGCCTTCTTGGCAGCTCCCAAAATACTCTGGTTGCAGAACACATGTTCAAATGAGGCCCCGAGTACCGGATGTCTCCGTGCCTGACTGTATGACTGAAGTAGAAGAGTTGCTACCCTTTGAAAATCATGCATTAGCACCTGGCTAGCAGCGTTCAGCCCTTAAGAGTTTACGCAAGGTACGTTGGAAGCCCCTTATGTAGTACGTGTCACATACCCACAGGTTTAGCTACAGGTAGCATGCCCAGGTACTGGATGTGGAACTTCTGTACCAGTTCTGTCTTTGGTGTTGGGAAATCTACTGCATGGGAACAAAAAAAATCAATTTCTGTTTATAAGCAATCACAGCAGGGAAAACCACTTTTATTTCATCAATAACATAAAACAGTTTACCCAGTAATTGTCCTCTGAAGGTACTGTATTGATTAAAACGAGTTTTCACTCCCTCTGACAAGAACATGCTCCATAATCTCAAGAGGAATTCAGGAGAACTTTGCATCACCTAATTCTTGATCTATGCTAAGAATAAGGTCACATTATATTGCTGTCATATTAGAAAACAGAAAATATAGACGAATGTGTCTCTGAGACATGCAGACCTAAGTTTCACTGCATAACTATGTAAAATCTGGAATCTGTTTTTAATACTATCCCTGTTAATATGTTAAACACAGTCTACAAGTAATCAATACTACTGTCTGAGCAGACAATTACACAAGTTGATGTATGGATTAGGAATAATATATTCAGTATAAACTTGTGGATTCGGAAGCATGTAATGTCCTGTAAAGCTAACGCAAAGTATGTTTGTTCTCCCGGACTACTTTCAAAATAGCAACTATTGAGCTAGGACTAATAAAGACATGCAAAGACGACCTTCTTTTACCATGCAGTAGAACGTGCAAAAGACCCTTACGTTTGATGACAACTCACTTGCACCCCTTCCCTTGGAAGTTGCTAAAATAGATGCTGAAATCTAGAAGGAGTTGTCCTACAGCTCCCCTGAATCCAAGGGATTAACTGGAGTACATTCTGTTTTTAAGGAAGATTGGCCAATTTGTGGTGTCTCAAGTCAGGAGGTATTTTGATGTGAAAAGGACAATACGTGCAAGTAGCCACAAATAATAAGACTGCATTTGCAATGTTTGTATTTCAAAATGGAAGAGGAAATGCACAAGTTGACATAACTCAGCAGGACTCCATGACTGTCAACACAACCAGTAAAAATATTTAATTTAATACAGTAGCAGGTTACAGTCAGATGCAGTAATTAAAGATGGGATTACACCCCTGACCTCTCCACCCAACATGTTCCATTTTTGGTCAAAAGCAGCGTCAGAAATGAAAAATACCTACAACAGGACCATCCCAAGGATACTAGCTGTAACATACAGTACCTTGCAGAGGAACATCGAGGGTGACACTTGTCCTCTCTTGCAATGAGCTACAAGCCATAGCTTTAGCATTCTTCCGTTCAGCCATAATCTGAAGAAGACAATGATAATACAGCATTTTTTAAAAGAATATAGTACTACAGCAACTACAAGTATAAATGTACTCCTATTACAACCCTAGTTTCTGAAATAAGTCAGAAGCTACATGACTAAAGCTGTTCTTTTTAAAGAACAATCTTAATTTTCCTCCAGTTTATTCACCATTCCTTAACTGCATAAAGAACTTAAGCGGTGTCGAAGCCTAGATGAAAGACAGATGGAGGAGGAAGAAAACTCTAGCCACTTTTATCAACAGCAAAATTGCAGTGCGGAGTAATATAACAAGAAATATAAATATTTAACACACAGAGAAGAGCGTTCATTATTCATGTTCCTCTCTTGAGTTATCTTCTGCTGTGTGTAATTTTTTCCTCCATTTTTATGTTTCTTCTGGAACTAAAAATCCCATGCAAAATGCAACCTGTTCCTCCCCAAAAATCTATAATACTATCAAAAGAGGAAAAAAAACCCCACTTCAAAATAACCACTTTGGATGATTATTCCCTACAAATGTATGACTGAGAAGTGACCACGGGAAGCCAACAGAGGTTTTCCAAAGCTCACATATGAAGCATTGCTATCTCTTTCTTTATGCTGTGACTGTTAATCGTAATTAAGCTATAAAGATAACTAGTGTTCTAGCACTTGGTCTGATGATGCTTCGAGCAAATTTCTCACCCACTTCTTTTTTCAGGTTTTATATATTGAAAGTATTTTCTGTTACAGGGACACGTGACAATATTCCCCCCCAAGGATGAGCAATGATACAAGCTATAGCTTCGGAAGAAGGCCCGATTCCTAAGAGTTCCAGCGTGTCAGTTAGTGCATGCCAAGTGCTTCCCCAAATCACAATTACATCCATTGCTGAATCATGAAGAAACATGCTCTACTTAACAACACTATATCCTGTTTAATTCTGTGTTACTGTTAGCTATGGTTTTAAATGCTCACTTATCCAAAATTAATGCCGGAGTTTCATGTCATAGTTACATATGCGACAGCTCTACTGCCTTTCCGATACCCCTGTGTATGGCTACCATGGCATTTACTTGATATTGACCTTACTGGATCAAAGCAGCTATGGTAGGGCCTAAGGCTTGTTCTTCCCTGCTAGACTTGCCAGAAACATCTGTGAGAGCTGGAGGGAAAGAGGAGGAACATACCAGGTCTAGGCTTCTCCGGTCAGCCACTGTTGCAGTCCCTGCTGTCAAACTTCACCAAGCACAGCCTGCAGCTCCCTGGCCAACCTAAGCAGCAACCTGAGCCCTGCCACCTGCGTTTCCCCAGGCACCTAAGCCCAGACAGACCTGCCATGCTTTGCACAGTTGCTGGGCTATGTTCTGCCACTGCCTCAGGCAAAACTCTGCGGCCCAGACGGTTACAGTAATGCACTCTGTGAAAATGCTCACGTTGTTTGTGTGAAACATCACAAGCTCAGTAACCAGCTCTGTAGTATTGCAAAAATTAAAAATTTTAGATTATACAACTGGCTAGGGGAATTTGACATCGCTCATTCCATTCACTAACATGGAGACAAAATGTAAAAAGCAAATGACAGGCATACAGTAAATCAGCATTACATTACATTAAAACCTAACAGTTCCCTAACTAGCTTTTTGAGAAAAGCCATGACTCACAAGGAGGCACAAGTTATACACAGGGATAACTGATAAGGTTATTCATGCCCACGGCCCACTTCTTGTGTGGTGCAAAAGCACGTGTTTTAAGGGAAACCAAAATGAGCAGCATAATATTTTTTAAAAAGAGGGATGCACCCTCAAATCCACCACAGCTCAATAAAGGAGAGTTTCAAGTAGATTGGTTTAACTGCCTTTCTATAAAGCTTTCAGTCAGAGTTGCCTGCTGTAAAGGATGTGCTGCCTTGCTACCGCTGCCTGGAATGACCATACAGCGCACACTCATGAACTGATCACGCAAGAAAACCAACATGAATAACCAGGGAATGGTGGCAAATCTGTAAGGTAAAACGACTGAACAGAACAGTCCTCTCCAGCATCACGGACAACACTACCACAAGCAGGAACTAAGATCCTTTAGTATTCGTAACCAGAGCTCAAACCCCTTCTTCTCCCTTCTTCTCCCTGATTTTTTTTTTAAGTGGGCAGAGTAACACCAGCAACTATTTTCCTGTCTGTCTGCAGGATAATGCAATTGAATAATACCATTCAAACAAGGTCTGATTTATTTACCGAGTTTAACATCACCATTTATTATCAACTGGAGTTGTGTGTTCTTTTTCCATTTTGAACCCACAGCTTCCTTGTTATTCAAGAAAACCTTCAGTCTCTATACACTTGTCAAATTAAAAGCACGTATCATCCTCCTCAAATCTAAATGCTCACGCTCCCATTACTCCCGTCCATTCTCATCCTTGCCTTTACAAATTCTCTACACCGTTTCTCATTGCTAGTGATATAATCTAAACCCAACACTGCGTACGATTGCTCATTGTATTAGGCTCAGGGACCTCCAAACAGATGAACGCAGGTGACTTTAAATCCACTTGCCTTTGAGCAGATTTCGTGTAAACTTGTGGCGATGGCTTTTGCGGGCGTGTCACATCGAAACACATGACATTTCAGAATTCTTGTGTCTTTGTCTCTTGCCACATAAGCAAAGTCTCTGTAAACAAAAGAAATCGACACATTACAAACAAACAAAATGAATTACAGGATTAGAATCAGTAGTATCTCCAAACCAGCAAGTCCTACTTCAATTTAACAGGTTTATGTCTCAGCTGTCAAAGACTAAAACACATGCCTCAGGCAAAGCAGACCTGCTAATTTAATAAACTGCATACCCATGAAACACATAACTAAAGTTTGGTGCTTGATCTATACAATTAAAGAGCTCGTTATAGTTTTCTAATCCTGGCAATTTACAGAACTCATAATTCCAACTGCAATTGTAAATACACGGGTAAATTTACGCAAGTATTTTATTGAAGATGAAGTGGGGAAAGAATTACAGATTAAGACAGAAAACACATGCAGCTCTTAAATGCTAAAAAATATGAGAAACAGCATGAAAGATTCTAGTTAGAGAAAAACTGTATTTCAAAGAGCTATATAAAGTGTTTAAAATACACAGATAGTAATTAGAAATCTGGTTGCATAAGGGTGAACCCGCTGAGCTTTGCTCACGCTAACTGGCCTAAATTTCTGACCTTATTTTTTCAAAAGTAAAACAAAGCTGCCTTAACAAAAGAGATTTTTGCACTGTACTGGCTAGTCACCACAGCATAGCATAGCTTTCTAGCATGGGTGATGGAAGTGCCAGGATGATGTTTACTTGTTCTCAGGCTGGTTAAGAGCTGGAACTGAGTGGCTAACTAGAATTAGACCAGACAAATGAAGCTGGAGCTCCCAACCGCCTCTTATGCCTGAAGCCTCTTTTCAGTGCCTTTCCTCTTTACACATAACTAATTACCAGCAAGATCCCAGCTGATGAAGAGACAGGAGGGATATTCCAGGTGAACAAAAACCCTTATGGCCCCTCCCCTCCTAAACCACAGGTTTTATATACAGGAATACTTCCGTTTATACTGAAGTCTGTAAATATCCCGAGCAGGATTAAATGTAGCATGGATTGCCAATTTTTCGCTCATTGTAGGTGCCCAGTGAGTTGAAGAATTTTGCGCTGAAGTTATCCAGGGAGAACTGGAGACTGTGGCTGATAGGGAGTTGGACTCTTAGCTCCGTAGGAGATACAAACGCTATCCTACAGTTAAGTACCTTATCTGTATTTAATTTGGCAGCATTAGATTTTGTCATTAATGAGCCCTTGCAATGCAAGAGGCAGTTGCTCACAGCCTGGGCTGCTCAGTGACAGGCACAGGCTGTTCCTCCATTTAACTGCTTTGCAACCTGAAGCTTGAGGTACAATACTTAAAAAAATCCCCCCCAAAACCAAACCATTGGGAGCTGAGATTTATAAACAATTCCACACAACAGAACCATGCAGAAACACAGTGAAGCTCGAGGGACTTCTCCATCTCACTGCATCCCAACGTGCAATGGCATGCATTAGCACACGGCAGAGACACGGGAGACAGCGGGGCAGCCTGCGGAGCGTGTTGCCACCTGAGCCCTTCGTGCATGGGATTGCAGCCCATGGGCTACATTGGCTGTGGCGAGCTGCAGCACTGCCCTGCCAGCGAGGGCGACGCAGGCATCCTGAGGAGGGACAGTGTTTCACCCAATTTTCACCCAATTGTTTGTGACTTGCAGGAGAAATCACAAAGCAATAATCCAGGAAGGTGCTGACTATTACAGAAGATGCCCTGAGGTTTCCCAGCTCCAGCATGCCCCTAAGCACGTCGGCCATAATCTGCAAGAGCCTTTTGGCACATATTTCCCTTTTGCTGCACCGCAAGTTCACAGAGATCCTGAGCTCCAGTTGGAACTTTGCTCCTGGAAAAAAGCTGATGCTTTTTGGCTCATCTGTACATGTGCCAAGCCATGCTTTAGAACAGTTTCCTCCTAGATTGATGTTCCAAAAGCAAATTGAAGACTCCTACCTGGACTCTAGTAATACAACTAAGTAAGGGAAGGGGTTATGGCTCAGCTCTGGCCTATGAAAAAAATGAAACCAAGTGCCACATAAAAAATCTTTGCGATTTTTACCTTTTGAAGTAAGCTTTTAACATAACTCGTGTTCCTGAAAGATCTGCAGAGCAGGTGTTTGGAAACACTCAGGCTCACAGAAGTCCCACATACAAGCTCTGAAGAGACCTTGCCTGATTCCAGAGCAGTAAGTGAGGAATTTCCAGATATCCTAAGCATTTGGGATTTTTGTTTTCTGTGTGTTTGGCTTTAGCTGCCACCTTTTAAATACCCTAAGTTTCAGACTTCACATTTTTGAGTCCAAATACCTTTCTTTACTAACATTTTAACTGCAATATGAAAACGTTGTTGACTTAACAGACACGGATTTGCTACCATAACTACATTAAGAGTTGCCCCCCCTTTACACGCAAGAAACACTTGCTGGCAGGGACCATCACTGCAGGGTAGCAAAGATGCATAAACAAACAGACCTTCACGCACATCTTATTATTGGATCTAGGTCTATTCTTTCAGAGTGCAGACATAACAGCTGAAACCTGTGCTTGCATTAACTTAAAATAAAATTGAAAGCCATCTATGTGGCCGTTACACGGCTATTCATTACCATTTACAAGCGTTTACCTCAAATCGATACTGTTCCTTGGAGGACTTGTAAACAAGTGATTTATGCATTCCTTTACAAGATGATCCTAGGAAGAGCATCCTGTGGTGCTTTGCCAAGTTGCTTGCACTGCCCAGAAGCTTGTCTGAATAAACAGAAATCTGCACAGCCCCAGGAGCACTGTACAATAGCAGCATTTCTAATTATAAGGCCACCACCTTCAAGGAGTTGCACAAACAAAGAAGATAACTTGCCCCTCCTGTTAGCCATACAGATATCTGTTAGAACCTTCTTTTATCATTAATAAAAACTAAGATGGGAAAAGCCACCAAAGCAAGTCATCAGGGCTTGGATGACATAACATGTTGCCAGCAAAATCTATTTGTAACAGCTCAAGAAAATGCGGTCCGACCTTTGATAAGGAGCTCTGGCAACGCCCTGGCACACCACAACTGCCCCAATAAACTACTGTGCTTTGCAGTAGGAGACCATGCCAGCCAAGGCACCTCCACTGCACTGCCAAGTCACTGGATGCATGGACAACCCCTGAGGTCACATTAAATCTCACCCTGCAAACAGTTTATCCGATACCCAAGCTCAACTGCAAGGATTTCCAGCCTTAAGGGAACCTGTAAGATAATACTAGATGTGTTTAGTCAGCATGGTATCTCCCAGTGGAGGTAGAACTCCAAGGATTGCAGAGATAAAAATAAGCAAAACAATTAAAACTACGTTAAACTAAAGACTGAATTGTGTCAGGATCAAAGATTTTGGTCATAAAGGAACACAATTCATAATTATGCCCTATAAGTGGGAAACACCTTAGATAAGAGTTTTTCAGCAGCATTTTAAAGGCAGAGGGGACTGGGGGCAGCCTGCCAAGTCTCATTTCTCTCACAAGAGTAAATTTACTTTTCTGATCAAAGAAGACCAATGTGGGGGGCAGCACTGACACTTAACGAGCTTGCACCCTTTTCAGTAAGAACATTTCTCTGTTCATGGAAGATTAATGACAGCCAAATGAACGAGTCACCACGCAGAGTCCGGCTCAGTAACCCCTCTGAATGGTAAGAGCTGTGGTGAGGGTGAGGAGAAGGAGTCCGATGAGTGTTATGGATGCGGGATCTGTAGTGGGATGCTCCAGGTGACAAGGGTGCTCACCTCCAACTTCAGTCCTGCCACAGAAGTTCCTGTTGCAAGAGGAGGATGACAACAGTCCTGATGAGACAGACCTGCTCCGCACTTGCCAAAGGGCAGATACTACCCACAAAGATATTATTTTTAGTCAAAATGCAATATGTTGATTTTCTGATGGAGCTGGTAGTGACGCTACATATAGGCCACCTAATGCTCTCCACCACGGCCTGCTGCAGGACTTTTTTTTTTTTTTTAAGTAGTTTGGGTTGGAAGAGACCTTTAAAGGTCATCTAGTCTAATACCTCTGCAATGAGCAGGGACATCTTCAATTAGATCAGGTTGCTCAGAGTCCCATCCAACCTGACCTTGAGTGTTCCCAGGGATGGGACATCTACCACCTCCCTAGGAAACCTGTTCCAGTGTTTCACCAACCTCATAAAAAATTTCATCCTTGTATCTAGTCTGAATTTACCCTCTTTTAGTTTAACACCATTACCCCTTGTCCTATCACAACAAGCCCTCGTAGAAAGTCTGTTCCCATCTTTCTTGTAAGCCCGCTTTAAGTATTCAAAGGCCACAATAAGGTCTCCCCAGAGCCTTTTCTTCTCCAGGCTGAACAACCCCAACTCTCTCAGCCTGTCTTCACAGGAGAGGTGCTCCAGCCCCCAATCATCTTTGTGGCCCTCCTCTGGACCCACTCCATCAGGTCCATGTCCTTCTTATGTTGGGGGCCCCAGAGCTGAACACAGGACTGCAGCTGGGGTCCCACCAGAACAGAGTAGGGGCAGAATCACCTCCCTGGATGTGCTGGTCATGCTTCTTTTGATGCAGCCCAGGATACGGCCGGCTTTCTGGGCTGCGAGTGAACATCGCCGGCTCATGCTCAGCACCAGTTCCCCTAAGTCCTTCTCCGCAGAGCTGCTCTCAATCCCTTCATCTCCCAGCCTGTACTGGTATCGGAGGTTCTTCCTGAAGAAATGTTGATGCCTCTCCTGTTTGCAGTAAGTCTCCAGAGCGTGGCCTGGAAAGTCCCGGAGGCTGTGAGAAATGTCTCGTCTTTGTCCTGTGAAATTCCACTCACATTGAGTCACCTTGAAGAAGTACCAGAAATGTCACTTCCTGCCCTGTGGGGTGTTGATGGGTGCTGGGAAGGTGCTGCCGGGGGTACCTGGCCAGCTCCTCAGCTCAGCAAACACAGCGGTACACTTGATGCTTCCATCGAGCCTCTCCAGCACTTGGTCCTGCAGCTTCTGTAAATACTTCTGTGTGTAATAGTATGCATTCATAAACAAGGCGGTATAGCACAATTACAGGAGAAAATGAAACACCAGCGAGTACATCAGTTTCAGCTACTGAGAGCTAACAAAACCCTCGCAGTGTTGTTTCAGACTCACACATCAGTGTTTCGCTTTAAGTACCTGAAGAGCTTGAACAAAGTAAATCTGCTAATTACATGCGTGGATTGTGAATATGCGTAAACCTTTAGATGATCAGGGCCTGCATCCGTAAATCTGCTGAGACAGAGGATGAAGTCTGAGTTCTTCAAAACCTGTGGTACTGCATCACACGCAACCCTGCCAGCACCATCTGTTTTCAAATCATCAATCAAAATCAGGACACAAACCATCCTTCGCCCTTCTGACAGTGAGCAAACAATAGTACTGATTTCATTAACTCATTAAGTCACCTAGATGCCCATGCACTCGTATGAGCGGTCCTACATGGCAGCCCAGCAGCCAGGACCTGGAGATGGTGGTACAGGCTGGCGGCAGCTGGCGCCTCCAACACCAGCAGGAGCCTCACAGCAGGCATTTTCTAGGTCTTGGGAAAACAAAACCGTGCTCCACGGTCCCTCTTGGAGAACAAAAGTATGGCTTTGGGAATTCCAGAGTATCTGCTCCCCACAGCATCAATAACAAAGTAAAACATTGGAAAAGTTTTGTGTTTGCTTACACAGGAACAGAAGGCAACAGCTTCGTATTTGTCCAAAGCCTTGAATACCAAATAAGCCAGAAGACTACTCTCTGATTTTTCTTATACTTCGGATCCCTTGAGGGTTGATTCATCTGTAAACCTTCATTTGACTGCAGCTCACTTGAGGCTGATCAACAGTTAAGTGAGATTTATGTGCAACAGGCCCCTTTGATAATGAAGTGCCGAGTAACATGTTTGCAATAGAAATTTATGGAAAAGGGCAAACACCTCCTCTTACCATTCTCCTGTCTTTACACCTTGCTGGGAAAACAAGGGAAAAAAGAAAAGTCAAAAGCCTTTACAAAGCCCATGACTTGGATACAGAGCGAGCACAGGGTTAATAGATCACATCTCATCCAGCTACAGCCTTCTCTGTCTCAACAGGGTGTGTGCGCACATGAAATCTGTGGGATTTGAACCACAGCTCCGGGTAAAATGCCCTTCCATGTAACTAGGGAGAGCAGCAAAAGGTGTTAGTGGGAGACTAATTACTTAGTTGCAGAAAAAAGCTATATATTCTTAAAACTTTGTAACACAAGCACACCACTTCTGTTGATACAGTATTATAGAGAAGGGGTACTATGTAGTAGGTCTTTGGGGTTTTGTAATCATTTGTGCATGTACTACATGATCCACTAGTATCTTTCCAGTTACTGGAAGTAGATCTAAATCAGTACTTTGGAAAAAAGCTAGAAAACCAGAAAAATAGGTAAGAAAATTATTTTTCTGCACAAGCGGGTAACATTGGTTCTGCTTAACATTTAAAATTCAGTAGAATTTTTTTTTTTTTTGAGTACAGGACTAGAGAGAGACATTTTAAAAAGCAATTTAGAGAATTGCAAAGACAATGTAAGGCACTAAGTAGAAAGGAATTTCATTTTGATTTGCTCTTTTGCCCTCTTTAATTGGCAAATGTCTACAGTAATTGACTAAACCTTAGATAGCCATACCTATTTAACACCTGGCTAAGCATCACTTAGCTGCTCAACCTTGGATGAATATAATCACATTAAATGCAATTTATGCTAATGCTGTCCTGTTTGAGTAGCAGTCATAGCCATTTGCCACTATTAGGCTAAAGTCCTAGGAGACATCCCAATTAAGTACAGCCTGAAAGAGCAGCACATCCTCCATTATCTTCTCACCACAAACTTATTTCTTCAAAGGAGTGTAGAACTGCATTAATTTTTGTTTGTTAAAAAACCCCAACACCCTAGCCTTAAAGTTTGAAATTTTTTTTTTACTCTTATCAACCAAATTTAAATTGCTGCTATTTAAAAACAACAACATTAAAACGACACACATGCAGGAAAATGTAAATCGCTTTACAGATTTACGTATTACAAATTGTAACAAGAATCCTTGAACCAGAAAACGGTATCCTCTGAGCTTGGCTTAAAGTTGATTGAAATTCATCCAGAATAGTCTACAGAAAATGACTGTTGATTTCTAGATACTGGTGTGACCGTACAGACTCCTGCAACTGTGGGGTCACAGAGCACACATAGTTGGGCTGTGGGGAAACTGTCTCCTGAGTCTATAACCTTCAGGCTTCACTTTGCTTTCCTGCAAACAGCTGACCAGCAATTTGTGAAAGCAGGAAGAAAAAAAAGAGGAGAGCAGGCACTACACTACAGCAGAGTAGGGTCAGAAGGCACCTGGTAGGAGGCTGCCATTCACCAGTGAGACATGAATGTCCATGGCAGGGAAGTAAATGAGCAGAGAAGGAGAAAAGCAAGGAAAGTGAGAGGAGATGCATGAGAAGCGGATAAATATAATGCCAACAAGACCGTGCTCTGATGGGATTTTTCTATGATGCACAAATAGTGTAGTATCACAAACAGCAAAGAAGATGAGGTGCAAGAAACACTGCAGTAGTAAGTATGACAGAAATCTGGATCTTCTGGATTAACACTTTACATTTTTTATTGAGACTGGTCTTTCACATAGGAGAAAGGGCAACGATTTACAGCTGAAATGAAGCCTAGGACTCTGTTCAGTTCATTTGTCTTTTTATTAGGCTCACGTCAAGGAGTTTGCAAAGTTAAGGAGAAAAACCCGAAGGTAATAAACCAGAACTAGATGAAACAAACAGTATTCACACAAGCTGCAAAATCTATTTGTAGAAGATTCACTGAGGACGTTTCAACTTCCAGTTCACCTACCAGATACCAGACAGATACTGAATGAAATCACTGCTTCCCTTCCACACCCTCCAAAGGAAACCCACAGCCCCTTTTCCAGGTGACTACACCACCCATTTTGGAACAAAATCTTTCAGGAGGAAGAAAAATAACTACTCCCATAAGCCTTCCCCTTCCCATTTCCCACAGACAGTCAATGTGCATTTAACCACTCCTCTCTCCTCAGTGATCAGAGTTGGAAAAGATGTGGGAGAGACAGAATTTCCCTATGTTTCTGACAGTTCCTGGCAATGCTAAAACCATATGAAAGCCTTGCAATTTTTCTTCACTCCAAGAGATCCACCCCTCAGGGCTCCTGCACCTCTTTGGATGCTCCCCAGCTACAACCAGACTTGGCCACCACTGTATTATCCTGGTCATTAATTTTTAACCTAAGTAGTTATGGTACCCTCTGAAGTGAAGACATTTGGGAGACACTTCTTATTTCAGTTCTCTCACAACTTAAAAATGTATTTTCCTTGCAGCAAAACACCAGTTCTGCATTTACAAAATTCTCCTCAAATGGTCTGGCATTGACACAGCATAGCTTGTTTTTCTAATTCATGCATAAAGTTTGTAGGGCAAATTATCCCCCGCTGAAAGGCTGTTTGCTTCATTCCTTGATAACGTCACTTCTAACTCTCAAGGAGGAGCTATGGCTACTTTATGCGATAGTTGGAGGCTTTTAATCTGGCAGCTCTAAAACACACAGCCTGCCAGTTTTTCTTTGATGTTTTATCATTGCCACAGTTACGCATGCTTCCAAAATTTGTTAAAACCCTCACAGAGCTGATACGTCCCATACCCAGCTCAGCCCTTCAGAGCCCAGCGCTTCGAAGCCTGAAAGCATTTGCATGACTTTCACTTCAATTTCCTTCCTGCGGACTGATCCTCACCAAGCCACAGAAGACGTTCCCCCAGACGAGCCTCCCACGTCTCAACACTGCCCACCACCTCCTCTTGTGGGGAGGGAACAGGACGCCTGTCAGCCTTGCCACCGCTGCCTCGCTAGCCAGAAATATGGCTCTGAGATGTTACAAATCATTTCCCTTTCTACGACCAAGGGCTGTATTCCAACCCTGCAAAGGGCCACAGATTTACATAGACGGAGTCACGTCAAAGCGCAACTCAATGTTTAAACTCTCAACACCCACAAACTGTGTTAACACACTGACAACAGTACAGATCGTACAGCTAAGATTTATGTTCCATGCTGGTCCTCCTTCCCAACCTCACCTCATGATCAGTTCGCTGACGTATCGCTGTCAGGGCAAGGAGGACAGTCTATCACACTTGCCGTGGGCACCACCGAGACTGCCCTGGAGACAGTGCTCTTGTGGCACTGGCAGCGCAAGGGGGGCCCAGCTAACAGTATGCCACATCCAGCTGGTGCTTGGGGGTCAGAGGGTGCTTGCTGCGGCTAACCAACTGCTAGACAGACATGGCAAGTTGAGAAGTCAAGCAGCAGCTTAGACCTTAGCTTGTTTTTTATAAGAACTTAAAGGAAGACAGAACGTGAGGGGACAGATTCTATGAAAATCACTGACCACTAGCTTTATTGCTGCAAATTTTTCATGATTTTCTTAATTGCTTTGCAGCATTTATGAAATATTCACGGGCAGGGGGCTGCCTTTCTACCCTGTGCAGCACAGTTTTCAGGGCAAGGACACACAAATGAGGCAGGTCATCAAGGCCATTGCAGTTGCTGCTTCTGCTTTGCAGCATCGCAAAGCGGTGGTTTAACTCCTCAGGATGGCCAGTCTAGCATTTCTGGTGAATGCTGAACTTCCTTAAAAGCGATTAATGTGTTATTATGCCTGTGAACCTCCAAACAGCCTCACTGGAGTAATCACATAAATTTGATTTTGACAAATTAGTATTTATCTATTTTTGACAATGCTTCCATCTTCCAGATCTAATTGGAAGATGTGGGCCTTGGTTTGTAAGGAATATTTAAAGATTTTAATAAAGAAATACATCAAGTTGAGATGCTCAAAACACTACTACAGATTTAACTGAAGAAGACAGCAGACTACGCTACAACAGTTAAGCTCTCCAGTGCGATTTATTTAATCAGCAATGCTTACTACTTCTCCTTTGTTCTTCATTATTCAGACAGAGAACACAGCAGTTGTGCACAGACACTACCCACAAATCTGCTTGCAGCACACTTTTGCCAGTGTTAGTCTGGGAGGATCACCGCTTCCCACATGCATGAAATCTGCATTAGATTGCAAAGCCATAATCAAGAAAGTTCAAACATTTCCCTAGGCCAATGCTGCCTAAAGAACTGATTAAAAACCAGTCAAGCCTGAAAACCGTTCTTATTACATTCCACAAGCAAACGCAAGGAACGGGTCTGCATCTCTAAACCACATTACTTCCGCTCAGTCCCAGTATCAAATCCTTGCAATTTAGAAAAGCAAACAAACCCCAGATCTCATCTGTGGGATGCAATTCTATCAGTAAGAGCCTTTGGAGGGGCTGCAGCCCTTGTGCTGCAAAGCACCTGACTACAATGCCTTACTGTCTGCGCTCCCATGAAACAGGAAGCATTGTAGAGAATCCCAAACGATCCCTTTGTACAGACAAACAAATCAAAATACTGGGGACAACTTTTCCTCGAATTCAAAAGACAAGCGACCAATCCAGCTGGATCCGAAACAAATACCAAAAATAGGAAATAAACATTGATGCTTCCAACTCTTGCTAAACTTAGCTCTTATATCACTTGCTCTTAGTGTCTTGGTTTAATTTTTTCTAAATAAGAGGTGGGATTTTAATACCACTTTCCCGCACTTCGATTACAGAGAACAACTACATCTTGATTTTAAACTCAAAACACCAGAAGCAAATATCAAAACCCACTGCACTACATGATTTTAAACTGTTCTAGTACGCGAGGGTTTGGGACCTGGAAAAAAAAAACAGCAGGCAATTCAACTTGACAAATACAGTTAATACCAAGGTGAAAAGGTGACAGAGGGATAGGAGTTTACTCACTGAAGTTTAGCTTCTGTTCACTGATATGAGCAAACCAATACAAGCACTGTTTGGTGCATGCAGGAAGGATAAACACACAGAATAATGGAAAAATGAAAATAATTTACCTCTCTCTGTATCCAGGGAAGCATGAAGAAACAGAAAGAGCAAGTTAGAAAGCACTCACTCAGGCAGAGCTCCAGCATATGATGAGACAGAGTAGCTGAAAGAAGTGCTGTACATTTAACGTTCACTGTTTGTTTGTAGCACAGTGTATCTAAGCATACTGCCACTATTTATTTTGACACTTATTTTGGTTGAATCCTTTTGCTCTGAAGTTTGTATTTTTGGAAACATGCAATGAAGCCAACAGGCATCAGCTGAATATAGAGAGGCAGTGCAGACATATCAACACTGGGAGGTAATCAAGCTTAAAATACCACACACAAGTCCGGGAAGTAGTATGCAGAAAGCATAAATAGACATACAAAGTGCACGACCCTTCCTTCTTCCAAAATAAGACTATTTAAAGCAGACAATGACAAAACAAACAAGAATTCTTCAGGCTGTGAAAACCTTATGTTGTTTAAATTGAAAGAGTAGAAACATTGTCATGAGTTTGTTTTAATGCCTTTTCCAAAAGCTCACATCCCAAGGTCACTTGAGTTCCTCTCAAAGTTGCACCCCGAACAAGCGACAACCTGGGTAGCAACCTCACACAAGCCCTGAGCTGAAGCCACGGCATATAAAATCACTACAGACCTTCATTTCTGAAGCCTTCAGCAACCACTAACTCTTGGTACGACTCTACCAACACCCCTTTCCCAAAGGTGAAGGTGAGCAGGAGAGGCATAAGTTTTCCTGGCTGGGGCTGCTCTTCTCCCCCTTCCCCTAGAGCTGCTCTGCCTGCCCTGCTCCTGCCTGAGCCCCTGGGAGGGCTCGCTGCGGGTCCCCAGCACCCACTGCAGCCGGCTGCTTTCTAGGTCATGCCAGCTACCATGAGACACCAGCAGTGTGAGTTCGTGGGCATGCTTCTGGAGCTGTCGTGTGAAGAAAGCACACGGTTTCCCGCGACATCGCTACAAAAGGGTAGCTGTGCTGGGGAATAAGGTGGGTTGCTGCCTGCTTCTCCCCGCCCCTCCTTAAAAACAGGACAGACACCACTTTATGCACTGCATAGCGCCTCTACAGGGATAATACCCATTCTCCAGAAGTGAGCTGCTCGAATTCTGCTCTGCCGAGCCTGCCTCCAACATGCTTCTCTTGACTCCCTTCTTTTAAGGTGGGCTCATCTCCAGTGAGCATCCGAGCAAGGTTCATGCACTGTGCAGAAAAATGTGGGACCCTACACCATCCTAGTTTGTAACTGACTCTGAGAAAAAAAGTAGTGGAGTGAAAAAAATAACCCCATCTCAAGTAATACAGGCAGGATTAAAGACAGAGCACACTGAAGGGAAGAGATCCAATTCCCATTAGACATCTCACTTTAGCAAGCTTGCAAAGCTTACAGGGATTGTTCTGTTGCTTAGAAATGGCTTAGCGAGTAGATCTGGAATAAATATAGGCTTTCTAAGACAGATTTTAACTAAACGTGCGTATGGTTAGCTAATGCATCCGTCCAACACAGGAGTGCAAGTCACACATGGATGCATATGTAAATAGCTAAAGGTTTAGTTTCTTTCTTATGTCAAGATGAAACCTCTCCTGGTATAACTTGTACCCATTGCCCCTTGCAATCTTCACGTGGCTCCTTGTGAAAAACAGTAATTCACCAGAATAATCCCTCCAGAGACACAGTAGAGTTCCCATCACAGGAGGTTTTCAAGATGTGACTGGACAGTGTGCTAGATAACCTCACCTAGGCTCCCTTTTACACAAAAGGTTGGGTCAGATGGTCTTTTGATGTTCCTTCCAACCTGGGCTGTTCTATGATTCTATGAAAGTAGCCAAGTTGGAATGAAGATTCATATTTACAAATGTAATGCACATTCCCAGAAATTTTACAATGGAAGTGTGAGACTTAGTCTCATCATGAAGAAGAAGAAACACAAGGCGCTCTGCTCCACTTCCTTCCATGCACTGAACTGCAAGTTCCCCTTTTCAATATCCAGTGGTGATCTGTGTGGATCGCCCCAACCAAAACCCCACTCATTCCTCCGCTTCAGCTACATGTGCTTTCTGCTGGGCTTTGCAGAATCAGTAGGGACTTCACCATCCTTATTGCTAACACTTTATAAATTAAGAGGCTAAAATTAAATCTCAGTATTGCAAATACTGGAAGTTTTTCAAGCCTAAACAGCCCTTGATTCTGTATTTCAGTGCCAATTTGAAGATCAGAATAGCAAAAGTAGTATCACTTTTACTTTCCCAGAAAACACAATCAATGTTTCTAAGTAGTATGAGAAGCAAAATATATACAACTTTCTTCATGCATTAATCACTGGCTTTATATGAAGCAGACAAACATATTTTAACTCTCAGAAAAAGCTTTATATTGGAGAATCTTTCAGCAATTTAGACAAAACGTACTAGGGAGAGGAAAAAACATGGGGAAAAGAAATGTCTTGGATCTAGAGGATTTTGAACACAGTACAATTAGACACAAAATACAACCTGCTAGTGCAAACTCTTACAGAGAGATCTGTTAATTCCCCTATCATTATGCAATATACAATTGTACAGAACAATCACCATTGCAGCTGCCAGCACAAAGAAAAAAGCACAGGAGGAATTTCAGGAAAGCGAGAGAAAAAAACGAGCAGTTGGGCAGTTCGACTTCTCTGGGCAGTGAGGAATGAGTGGGGCTTCAGTCGGGAGACTCCCACACCGTGGGATGCATGTGAATCAAGAGGGGCTGCATCCTGCTTTTAGCCAGTGAATTACAGCTTTTCAATCAACCCAGTATCTCCCCATAGAATGTCTTGTAATTTATGAATTATTTTCACACAAACAACTATCTGCCTGTATTCACATTCTGGTAGCTCAAACATGGTTGAGTGATTTACCTTCAAGCTTAAAACAAACAAACAAACAATCTTTTAAAAAAAATCACCCCAAGGCTCAAAACCAGAGATGGAAAGTTTCAGTTCAAATGGCAGATTTTGCTGATGGCTCTAAGTGCCAGAAATGCTGCAAGAGCAGCTGTGCAACTGCTTCGGTATGGTGCTCTACATATCCTTTTCCAAGCTGAGTGCATTAAAAGGGGTCAAGTCAGAGCCCGCCAATAATGTGGGAAGACGATACCTAGAAAATTGTGTCAGGGCTGCTACGCAGGATTTGAGATTCATTTCTGAGGGGAAAAGGCCAAGACTTCTAAGGAAAACAGCCGGCGACCTTCCAGCCTGCAGAAGCGTGAGAAAGGAACACCCCTCCCAGAGCAAGACCTGAGGGGACACTGCCTCCCCGGGGAGGGGGTGACAGTCTCCTTCTCCCACCCCTTCTGCCAGGCCCATTTATTCCATGTTGTTTTCTGATGAGCACTTTCAGATGCAGCTCAATATGGTACTGCTAAGGGCGCCTGTGTCCCTCACCCCTTTCACCTGCACTCCTCTCGCAGAGGGCTGTACCTG
Source organism: Steatornis caripensis (assembly GCA_013398225.1). NCBI lineage: Eukaryota > Metazoa > Chordata > Aves > Caprimulgiformes > Steatornithidae > Steatornis > Steatornis caripensis. Next base: position 116,533 of record VZSC01016554.1, on the reverse strand, counting down.
GCCCAGGAATGCATGCAGTGGTGGCAAGATAGTTGCAGACAGTGGTCTAACTAGGCATCATCCTGTGGGAGAGGTCTTCACAATATGCAACAGAACCTGAGCATAAGGCCATTTCTCCTTTCAGCCCTGAGTTTTGTACATCAGTGACTGATGCAAGTTGCATCCTGGAGGCTAATTGTTGATATTCAACATCCACCCTGCAAGCTGAAGGGTAATGGAGGTTTTGCTGGGAGGTAAATAAACTGAGAAGCACAGTGGTAACACACTCATTGCCCAAAAAACACCCCTAATGTGGCACTCACGAGGCTGTATCTGGATTTCTGCATCCAAGTTTGGGCCCACCAATACATGGGAGGGAGTGACAAAATGGAGCGAGTCCAGCCAAGGGCTACCAAGGCTGCAGGAACCACATTTGTTTAGCCTGTAGGTGAGATGGGCTTGTTTAGCCTAAGGATCTAATATTAGTGTCTCCCACACACTCATGGGAGGGGCTAAAAAATAGAGCAAACCCAGGTCTTTGCCAAGAGAGCAGGTAAGCCCAGAGAGATACTCTCCGAGAGGCTGTGCAATCTTCTGTTCTTGGAGGTTTTTAAAAATATCAACCAGGAACGGCCCTGAGGTAATCCTGAACCCTGCCTGGCTTTGGGCAGGAGGCTGGTGTAGGCGACCTGCCGCGGTCCTCTTTCCAGGTTAACTTTTTCCTGTGACTGTAACAGAAACAATTCAACGCACATGATGGAGACGTGCTGTGCAGATGGACATGGCGACGCCGTGCATATGCAGACGACCAGCCTACGGGCCTTTCTCAGTGTTGGGCAGAGAGAGGTTGGCAGGGGTGAAATGAGCTGCCAGGGCTCTCCGGCATGTCAGGTCCCCTGCGTGCCTATCCATCCCTGTGACTGGGACAGATGTCCTGGACTCCAAATACTCCACAGTTCCTACTGTTGTGTCTTCAATAAGGGCCACTGTAAGACTACAATGTAACGGAGAACAAACTACACCAACAAACCCAAAGGGTTTTGTTCTTGTTGGTGTCTCTGATGCAGTATTTAAGGATCAAAGTGATGCTCCCATGCTCAGCTAATGTTTTAGTAGAGCACCACACTGCACGGGAGCCTGGGATAATTAGAAATCTACTCCCTTGTACCTGGCAGCCTGAATTTAAGTCTACCACCCAACCATTTTTGTGACTGAGGCATTCAGCCAACAGTGCGAAGAGGTTAACACTTCGTACCTCTTAACTCCTGTAGTTTCCCCAGGACTCTGGCTGACTGCAGATTCCCCAATAGTCTTTTTTGAGCAGCTCAGAAAAAAAAAAAAGGCTCATGTGTCACCTACACCCTGAGCAAGTACCAAGGTCTGCCCTCCAACCTCCGCAGTCCTTAAACATTTTCACATGGGACTACACCCATCAGCAGCAGCCCTGGCCATCTCTCTTCCTAAGAGATAATGATCAGCTGAAATGTCTTTGCTTTCAATTACTGGGGAGTTTTCGTGGACCAAACCACATTTTACTTCATTAAAAATAATGATGCATGGCACAAGCCTTTTGTCTTTATTTACAATTATAAGTACTTACCCAAGCATATCCTCTGAGGCACAGAAGAGGCCCTACTCTGGTTTTCTAACTTGTAATTATGAAGTCTAGTAGCACTTACTATAGCAAAATGTTTATGTAAAAAGTATTTACACCTCAAAAACATAACATGAACAAATAAAGGAAAAAACCTTCATTTCTGCGCATTTGGAAGTCTCTCTGTTGCTTGGAGAATGTCTTTCACTCATGTATGCTATTAGAGAAACACAGGTGCTTTCACTGAAAGAAAAATGGCTGTGGTTTATAATTTTTCTAAGGGTTTGGTAGCTTTTTAACCTTTTTTTTTTTTAAATAGTCCTTAAGCCTTTTGTCTTCCAACAAGTATCAGACTATTCCAGCAGACTGGCCTTGAGTTTCTGGGTCCCTGTCATGACCAGGATGGAGACTGAGTAGAAGTACAATTAACGCTTTCTGCAGAAATCCCCTGTTCACTGTGGGCCAGATTGTGCCATCAATTCTTAAGCAACTCTCCACTGGTAGCAAAGAAGATTTCTGCTTAAAAATTGATGTCTTGATCTAGCCTTCTGTTGCTAATCATATATTATGAAGACTACTATAACCTAGTCAGATTCTATTTTTAAAATAAAAAGAAAATATGAGACAGCCTGACACATTATATGAATCCACATTTCGTAAAGACTAAATTGTACTCTTAAGACCCGAGGCTCTGAATCAGTAAGTCCCACTGATATTCTGGGTGCTAGATATCATACTGGTATCTGACACGCAAGCTGGTTCCTTGTTATTCCTCAAACCCTCTCCCATAACCATAAATAAGCACCCTCAGGTCACTTTACTATCTCTTCAGGGTTTCCCTCATCTGCACACACTAAATGACCGTGACTGAAGACCTGAGATGAGAGAGTGGGTGCACTTACAGCTCCCTGACGCACATGGCCACCCAGGCACCTCCTCTCCTGATGTAAGCCAGGCGTATCTTTCTTAACCCACTGCAGACTATTTCTCTTTCCTTAGGAAATGTTACATTTGGCTTGTTAGGAAAACCAAACACGTTTCTGAAAGTATGAAAAGAACTTTGAATGGCAGGCCACCTTTCCCCCAAATCACTAGACCACCATTTTAGATGTATCAGTTGGAGATGAGATTTTCTGTTTGGATTCTTTTAAGAATTATTAAATTCAGCCATAAAGACATTTCCAATTTGAAAACACCTTAAAACATAAAGAGAAGGCTTTAATATCACATCAGAATACAACAACAACAACAAAAGAAGATGCTGTTCTCTTTGGCAGATACCAAACCAAATTCAGGGATATGCCAGTTATTTTCTAATAAGAGGAAATGAAACTGAATGTTTCTTACTAACTTGATAATCCCTGATTTAGAATTGTTACGTTTTTGACTTGGATTAACTTTACCCAGAGAATAAAGTTATCTCAGCCTGTCTCAAATTACATTGGAGAAAAGTCTGCAAATTAAAGCTATAGAGAGCATTTGAATCAATACTAGCACTCTAATATCAATCAGATCAGAATTTTGTCCCCAGTAACACAGAGTTCTACTTCACACCACAAAACAGAGGAAACTCCGAACAGCAAACCAAAAAGCCTTGCTCAACAGGATACCCAACAAACTGTAACAATAAAGAAACACCACGTACATTCAATACACACCTTTATTATCAAAAATACTATTTACAGTTTGTGTAATCCTCATCTGTATTCCAACTGATCAGTGTTTAAAATATCTTCATAGATAGGATTATTTATTTATATACATCAACTGTTGCAGAAGGAAAAACTAACCTATACTTAAAAAAAAAAATCTAGCTGGTATTACATAATAAAACCCCAGTATCTTTCTCTTTCTTTCTTTTAACCCCTTATGAAAATAAATAAGCCAATTTTTACTGAAAAATGCTCCAGGGCTAAATAGTATCTTTTTCCTTACTCGTAAGTTGTTATGATTACATTAAGTGCAAGGCAACAGCTACAAAAACATAATTAAAGCCATAGTTTTAAGAGATTAAACACTTCATGTATTTCCCTGATAGAGATCAAGACTCAGCAATGTTTGCTATCTTTTAAGAAAGCAAAAATTACTGCACAGAACAGGGAGAGCAATGAGGTTCTATAACATGCAAGAAATCTAATTTAAGAGTGAAGCTGTTGAGTTTAAAGAGAAAGATAAATGTGCTTGTCTCTCTTCCCTCCCTTCTGCACCCAGTGTAATGAGGATTCAAAGCTATATATCAATTAACAAATCAATGAAATTTCTTCTGCTGCAAATTCTTTATGCATACAGATCGGATTAAGCAAGCACAGAGACCTCCAGGCAATATATTACATTTAAATCATGAAGTTTCATCTTCTGTCAAAAGAGCCATTCATTAATCATTTCACTTCAACTAAATATATTTTTACACGCATGTATCTCCCTCCCTCCCCTGCCAGTGTAATACTTCTGTCCTTAAACATGTTTACTTCTTTTAGAGCTCTACAAAGATTTCAAATTGCACAATCTCCATTGTCAGTCATGGACTGCAAGAAGAAAGCACAGATTAGCTAGCTAGAAGTTAGCTGGGAATTACACATAAATAATTACACAGACACTGTATGTTTGAAGGAAAACACAGGGAGGTTTCTTCGCTTCAGTAAATGAGGTTTCTGCTGTTCTTAACTACAGAGACTTTTTATCCATTAACACAGCACTACCAGTAAAAGCAAATTATGATCATCCTGTACAGAATCAGTCTGGTCAATATGCAGCCAGTAACTGCAGTTTAGGAACATGTAATTCTGAGCTGAACACAGACCCCCAAACCTATTAATCCTCAAGATCCATTAGTTAGCTTACTGTTCAAATGAGCAACATCCAAAGGGATAAAGGAGACGGAGAACAGCATTGAACACTTACCGCTCAGCACACAGCCCAGTATTTCTGCTACAGTTCTCTCCTGAAGGTTGTTAAGTGTCAGCTCTTGGAGAAAAGAAATCTGACTTGCCTTTGTCACACTAGGAGCTGTAATTTGCCTTGCAGGCATCCACACAGAAGCCTTGGACTAACAGACCATAGCTTTGAAAATACAGCTCGAGACAAAGGCTACTCCTAACATGAGACTGTTGGCTGGGGGGGAGGCTGAGGTTTTTTTTCTTGTCACTTTTTAAAGTTTCTTACCTTTTTGTTGCTGCAAACAGGAATTTAATGCCAAGCACATCATACACAAACACCCAACTCAGTCCTCTGCCTGGTCCCCATCTCCGTTAGCGCGTATCTGGGCATCAGATGATGCAAAGTGCACTTGATGCAGCCGTGTACTTGTACATCAATGACGGGGACCAAAGCCCCCCCGAGAACAGCAACTCATTCATTTTGCATCCCGTTGAAGCACATCATGTCAGCTCCCACTCTCCTCACGGACTGTGCACGCTTGTGTTTGCCGGCTCCAGCTGTGAGTGAGTGGGTGCTTCTCCCTGGAAGGCACCGCTCCATCAGGGGTGTGTCTTTTCCTCCCTTTCCATCGCTTTTACCATTTGCGTGCTCCCCACACTCTGACCTGTAGAAAAGGCCCCTCTTGCCCCCCTTTTAACAAATCTTCACTGCCACACGTTGTGTTTCTAGCCTGTAAAGTTCCAAGATTAATCTGCTGTGACAGAAGCAATCTTTTGGGGAAAGCTGAAGTGTGCAGGGAGTCTTCTCCTCCCAGTTTTCCAAAACCAATGCAAAGCTTTCACAGTGTGACTTTGAACCGAATGCAACAGAGAAAGAAAGTCTCTTTAAAAGGCAGCAAAGATTTACAGACAGATCTAAAAATTCAGACAGAAGTACAACTGCATTTACTTCAATGAAATTACACCTGCTTATGCTAGAAGTGAGATTTATCCTTGAGGTGTAAAAACAAACACACCAGATAATTTGATTTTCCAGAACTGGCACATGCAATAACAGTAAATTTAATTTAGAGGTGTTGCTTGCACTAAAGGTGACAGTAAACACAATGCTGCTGGAGCTCTGGTTTTTATTGGGCAAAACTCCCCATCAAAAGTGCTCAACCAGCAATAAAGAGCTGCTTCCCCAGGGGCTGCACTCAAAACGTGGCAGGACTTAAAACCCCATCCCACAGCATTCAGCTTTCACAGCTACCCACAGCTTTACGCATCACCCCTCCTGGATGCAGGGGAGAACAGGGGGAGGAAAACTCCAACCGAGGAACAACCACGATGGCACGAGGACATGGGTTACCACCCTGCATGTCACTGGGATCACACTCTGCCCTCCTCAAGGAGAACGAGTCAACACGGCAAACGCCAACCAACCAGCCTGTTTAAACTAGCCGAGCTCTATGTGAATGAAAACAGGGCAAGAACGTGACCGTGGGTACTTCTTCCAGCAGACTTGAGACGCTGAAAAGCAGTTAAGGACAGTTTGCTGGCAGTCACTTCTTCCAGCCACACAGATGCATTGGGAGCAGGATGTTTGTTCACAGCCTAAACACACCCTGAGAGTCTAGTGAGGTTCCTTCCTTCCTTCCCTCCTCGTATCATCAACAAGGTTTGGCACAACCAGTCACACTCAAGAAACAACCTGTGCCATCCTGAAAGCTTTCCACTGATTTCCACGGGAGTAACAGGTTGGAATTTTATAAACAAATCTGTTGATGCTGCCTAAGAAGAAACAGATCCAACTCCTCCTTTCTTGGATGTGTTGGATGCCCAGTGCTAACAAGAATCCAAGGCCATGTAACAATTTTCGCACTGAAGCAAACAAGTAAGTTCTTGATAGTCTCGACACAAGTGTGGAACTCACTTGAAGGGAAAGAAAGGGGCATTTTTATGGACAAACAAAATGGCACCTGATACTGGTTAAATGCTGTAAGATACACATGCGCTACGTTTTTAATCCAGGTTCCAATATGCGTTCAACATAACCTGTTTAAATTTGCAAATTAAGACAGAATGAATCTGATAACTATGACAACTACCCTCTCCACTGCTGTTCTCTTTCACTCTCAGCGAGTAGCATACAACAGGATATGGTAGACTTCCAGCTGGCCAAACAACAGTACTCGTGAGAACAATGTCACGCTCCAACTTAAAAGGCTTCTAAGCACAGAAGCCAAACTTTGCTGTTTTAATATGCTGGAACAGTTTGTGGGAGAGAACCGCTCTTCCCTGAATCTCTCTTCAGCACAAGAAAAGAGATTCAGCAGAACTTTGGAAACCTGTAAAAATAATTAAAACTATGTTCCAGTCTGAGGTTTTAGCTGGCTATCCAGTGAATTAACTAGGACTGATTCTAATCCCGTGTTAGTTTTGATATTTTGGTATGTGGTACGTGCAATACTTACTGCCTGTGCACTTTTCAGTAACGATATGGCTAGATACGAACATGCCGTCTGTGTCGTTGAGAAATAACTTGCCCTGGTATTGGCATTTCAGCTTCCCTTTCCCCACATTCCCTGCTCCTCCAAGTTTGTTCCTTCTAATTGCTGTCTATGAAAAGGGCAACAGATTTACCTCTGCTACCAGCAATAGGAAAATGTCCCAGGGTTTGGCCAGCAGTCTGTTCCTGAAAATGAAAAGGCAGTTTGGGCCCAGTGTCTCTCTGTGCGCACACAACTTGCTTTGTAACTACAGCTGTGCCTCGTGTTTGTCATTCTGGCCAAACTTAGCTTTACCAATCCTCACTCCCACCCAAAAATGTGAAATTGAAACATAGATTTAAAAGTTTAGATATAGGCTTTGGGGGTGGTGGTGGTGGTGGTACCAGATTTCTGATTCCTTGGAGCTTACTTGGCCAAATACACGTATTCTGAAAATGAAAGGTGAAACTCACACAAAAGTCTTCTTTCATGAACTGTGTTTTAAAGCATAATCATCAATAACTTAAGTTTTGAGACCAGTCATGCAAGTTGCAGCACTCAGCATTGGCTGCTGAGTTTGGCTGACAGGCTCTCCCCAGCAACAACTGCTACCATAAGCCACGTGAAAACATTCCCAGTGCAAACACTGCACCGAGTCCCACTCCCCACTGCCAGCCAGCACTGTGAGCTTCCAGCCAAATCACTGCACAGGAGGCATCTTTTTACTGCAATTTACCTACAGGCTGCGTAAGAAATGAGCTCGCAGCAGGTATTGGGTCAAATCTACACTGACAAAAAGATCACAAGCAGCCAGTCCTGGCAAGGTGAAAACTGCCCAGGAGAGCTCCCAGCTCATAAAGACCAGACAGATTCAATTCCTGCACTGCCAGAAGTACCGAATTCAAGGCAGCAGGGGTGTTTTGGGGCATGCCTGGTGTATAAATACGACATGTGTTGTTCCAGCCTTTCCCAGCTATCACATGTTGCCCTCTCATGGGTCCTCAGCTGGGTTGTATGTCCCCAAGCTGCTGTGCTCCTCACTGGAGATAAGGTTCAGCCAAGCTCATAGTCAGGGAGTGGATATTTAGCATCGTAAAGAATCTGGGCAGATCTCCATGCACTTAGCAGTGATGATGTGCCCAACTCTCTGGTTAGGCTGCCAGTGAGCAGCAGGGCAGCCGAGTAAATGAAATCAGCTTCTACTCTAGACATGGGGTGGGACCATGTTCTTCCCAAATTGATCAAATATTCCTGTGGCGTGGCCAGAAGCTGTTTACTTCAGAGCAAAATACTGAGTATCCCATCACCACAGCCCTGGTAATACCAGCAGGGCTGTGGCTGGACTAGAGAAACAAAAACACTACCAGTGGCTGAGACCCTCATACCCACCCTGAGCATGTGCAAGGACTGGATCCAAGCGTTTCACACGCAGAAAATTTTGATAAGAAAAGAAAATTACGTTATGAGTAAGGAACTTGGATTCAGCTTAGAGTTTATTTCAGTTTGAACAAAAGGAAAATGATACTATACCAACAAATTCATGTTGTGAGGCCAAGAGCGTATTTTTCCAAGTGGAGAGGTAGTTAGCCCTAGCAGCTGCGCTCACACTGCTGGCTCACGCTTGTAGACCTGCAGACTTGTTGTCCTACACTTGAGATAAAAGCAGAAGCAGGTTTGCATCCCAGCTCCTGCATCTGCAGCATTCAAAGCTCTGCTTCTGCCCTACAGGAAGAAGAACAAATGTTTCCCAGGCTTGCCCTGCCTTTTGCTGTTCTGAGGCATCCGTCCTATCCTGAAGCAAAATGTTTTGACAAAAAATTAGTACTTTTCACAAAACTCAGAGTACAACAACAATTTCATTTAGTCTTTAACAACCTAGAAGCTTAAAACTTCCCACCACTGTGATAATCTACTGTCACCATAAATTACTGAGCAGCAACAGCAGTGCCAAATCTTCTAATTTATCTGAAATTTCGTATTATTTTCAAGAAGAGGGAGGGTCAAGGTGAGGGACGAGTGAGGAAACATTTCATAAAGTTTAAATTCTGGATTCAGAAGGGATATGAGAATCTACACACACACCACAAAAGAAGTTTCCAGCACCCATGGATGGATGAGGGAAGTTTGAAATACTACCTCGAATCCTAAAGGCTCAAAAGTGACAGGCTGCACACCATTTATGAGTGCCTGGGTTGGCAATATCCCAGAAGGGCTTTGTTTGTTTTTTAAGCTAAAGCCCTTGAAGCCACATATGTACTTCATAAACGAATAGAGGGCACGAGCAATTGCTCAGTTTGCTTTGTGTAATTCATCTCATTATGTTCCTGATGGTAGCCGAGCAAAAGCAGAGATGAAAAGTAATTTTCTAAAACACACGCAAGTGTCCAAACAAAAGATAAAAAAAAGAATCTTCCTTAGCGCACCTGTTTTCTTGTGGGTTTGGGTATGTTTTATCTTAAATGTATATGTAAATTTTTGGAGATATACACGTAAAGTTTAGATTCTTCAGACAACATCAAAAGGAGCAGGCAGAAAATAAACGTCTCAATGAAGAAAGACTGATGATAAACGACTCCAAAGCAAAAGCTGTTCAATACATCCTTAGCAAACCGAACAAGACCTGCTATCAGCTTGTCAAAAGAAAGACCGAAACTACTACGAGATTGCAACTGCAGAGGACAGGCCACAAGCACCCAGGTCGACCCTTCCACCCAGAACTACTGAAAGTTTATTCCTGAAGTAATCTACAGTTCCTCTTTCTGCTTCTTCCTGACAAATACAGCACCATCCCAGACACTGCCACATGTCAGTAACAGGCATCCCAGAACACAGGCAAGCTCACTTTTACAGGTGCTTGCCCCAAGTGGAAACATTCACTTATTTCATTGATGTTAAACATAAGATCAGCAAAATACAAGGTCAAATACTGAAGCCAGCCACCTTACCTAACCTTGCAGACCTCAAACTCTTTCACACTCTTCTAAGATTCACAGTAGGCTTTGTACTTTTCTGCTTGCTATTTTGTTTTTCTACATGAAGCACCCTAACTAACCTAGGTAACACTGACATCATCCTGCCACTTCCAGAGGCATTACATTGATTTTGCTAAGCAGTATCCAGGTTTTCCAAGTCCACATCTGTAAGTTATGGACTAACTCAACTCATGTTGAAGTCAATAAAAAACTTCCCATCGATTACAAGGGGAATTTGGTCAGATTAAGGGAGAAAACAAGCATACATCCAGCCAGCTTGGAAATTAATGAAGGCAGGGAGAAGAGAACTTTAGTAGTAAAATATTGAAATTTTAGATACAATTGACTTCTATGTTTAATACATCATTCAAATTATAAACTGAAATTCCTTTTATGGCATTAAGACGAATAGCATTTATGTGAACCAGACAGTCAGCACAAGAGATGTAATGCCGACAGATTTTTCAATGTCATTAAGCACAGTTTTCGCAAAAATACTGGTGTTGATGTAACGCAGTTTCTAAATGCAAAAACAACTCAGTAAAAAAAACCTAAGAGTTTAAGATATTTGAATTATCTGTGGAAAAAACATTTTTTAGCTTACTCAAATTAGTGTTTACTTTTCTGCTAATCAATCTGCAGGTACCAAAGAGAAGTTAGTAGGTGATCTACGTCCATTGCCAGAGGGCAAATTGTGCTGAATACCACTGACAATCAAAGGCCCTTTTCCCTGGTGGAGCCAATGTTAGGAATCAAGCCAACACACCACCCTCAGAATTAAAAGGCTGAAGTGGAAATGCTTTCTAAATACATGTAATGGGTAAGACAGTATATGCTATGATTTATATAAAGATGTTCCACATACAAATATTTGAATTGCAATCAGCTAGTAGCAAACATGGAAAATCATACCGAGGCAGACGCAACATTTAAATAATTGAAGTGGTAAGCTGACAGCAAGAGCATCCTCTTATATTAGAAGCACACTCCAAATTATTATACCAGTGCAGTTCAGTCAAATTTGTGACTGTGCTTACAGAGACATACAGGACAAAATTTCAACCTTATTTTACCGTAGCATATACCAAATTCCAGAAGACCTTCAGTGGTCTACAAATACGTATGTATGCCACAAGTTCCCTTGATATCGGGGCTATAACACTGACGCAAACATTAAAAATGTATTTATGTAGGTGGATATAAATATTTACACAGTGAAGGCATATACAGAAACATCCCATCTCTCTGTAACCACCAGTACAGTACAGGCATGAACTGTTTAGACAGGAAGAAGAACTAGAGACAGGTCATTTTCTGGCTGCACTTTTGCTTTTTAATTTGCTATATTAGAAAGTTGTGAATGTCCCAAATTTCATTAAATAGTGTAACACAGAGAAACTCAAATTAAACCCTTTCCACTGCACAGGAAATTTTCTCCTTCTGAATTCCTTTTTCAGAAATTACTTGCCTGGTATAGTAACCATTTTTAGGAAGTTAAATTTTTGCCTACAATAGAAAACAGTAAGTGTAGTAAATATATGTCTTACAAAAGGCTGACCTTTTAAAGTAAGCCGCTACAAGGCAGAAAAGTCTGTTACTGCTCATACAAACTTACTATTACCAAGGTAACAAAGAGCTGTATCCAACATTGCAGCTGGCATGGTGCTTGTAAGTATTCTTAGCACAATTTTTCTTAAAACAGTGTTTCTTTTTTTTCAGCAGCCTATGCTCTCTGTGGCTTTTCTCCTCAGAAAGTTTTTATAAGCCTACCTTATTAGTAACTGAACAGCTTCAATATACATTAGACTAGCAAAGTGAAGTCACTAGTGGACTAATTTGGTTTTCTGTCATCTGCTACAGAGACCTTTGACTAGACAAAGTCTTGATACAAGAACAAAAGAATACAGTAAAGTTTTTCAGACACCCCCCCAATGTTATAAAATTGATATTATTATTAATCAATATTGTTATATTATTAATAATAATAATAATATCAAATTGGTATTGTTGTTTATTCCACAGGTGGCTCCCTCTATACACAGTCCCCACTGTTGACATATCTGGGAGATGTGTAACTAAGTGCAACCAGTGCCGTTGAAGATGAGGTGTGAAAGGCAGGTGCCTTCAATTGACTGCAACTGGTTGGGAAGGAGGATGCTATTTTTTGGTAGCATAGCCTCCGCTGAGAGGAAGCAACAGATTGCGTATGCACCCAAGTGCATGACCAGGCAAAGTAAGTAACATAAGTTTAAACCACCTTTGATCGTCATTTAAGACCAAAGTTTCTAACTGAGTGATGAAAACCAGGAGAGCCTGGGAGTGGGATGAGCTGATCTACTGCTTTTCTGCTGCTGTTTCCACATTTAAGCTTTCCAAAGGTTATCAAACATCTATAGCGCCATGACCAAGATTCTCCCCAGGCATACCCTTTTTTCTCAGCTGGTCTCAAAGGGTGACTCCATGCCTTGTAAGCACCTGAGCTCCTCACAAGCCTGACCTGTAAAACTGCAAACTGAAAACACTGTCACATGTAATCATTTTACATCTTATTAGAGGCATTAGGCAGAAAGGATAGAAGGATGTTGCCCTAACACAGCTGAAGCCACTATTGATAAAAAATCACCCATTGATGCAAAATATAGGTGCTTATTTCGAGTTAATATGGGCCTATTTCAACGCATCTTCAGTCTACCACGTCCTTCATGTTAAATCCCGAAACTAAAGTAAGCCAGTTTCATTAATCAAAGTAAGAATGCACACATACAGCTTTTTGCACTCACTTAACTATATTTGTTTGAAAACATATTAATTCTGTAAGCTTGACTGGATTTCCCCTTTCACAGTTGTATTGTTTCATTACCTCCTCCTAGAACACACTGCACTTGCAAACAATAATGTCAGGCCTTATGGATATAAATGGGAAGTGTTGTATAAATAATCATCTAAAGTATTTCTTAGTGAGAGGGAAAAATGCTATCAAAACATACAGAAAATGATAGTCAGACACAGTTGGCTCAGGAAAAAGGAGAAAGGAAAAGGTTACTCTAAAAAACCAGCTAAGATCATGGGTCAGAAAAGCCAGGAAAATCCTTCTTCTCCAGTGTAATCCCTCATCTATGCCCTATTTACGTGATTCCTCACAGTATGTTTTGTCCTTATTCCAAGGTTATGGGGACCGAGGGGAATAGGCAATATTGATTAATCGTGTCTCAGAGTTTGAAGAGTTCAGCTGGAATTACACAGTCTTCGAAGGGTGTTACCTTCTCAGAACAGCAGGTGCAAAAACCATCTCAGCTTTAATTTATTTTCTGTTTTTCTTGACCACATCTCTTTAATGCAGTAGAAAAAGTTCATTATTCATTATCTCGTACAGCTTCATAAGCTTATCTCACAGAACTAGAGACAGACTCAATCTCAGAGCACATTCAATCATCACCTCAAACGGAAGGACCACAAACACCCCTCCTGAATGATGCAGCTGTAAGCCACACTGCATCATTGAAGCCTGATGTTGTGTTGCTTGTACACAAAATATTTCAGACTCACAGAATCATTTAGGTTGGAAAGGACCTTTAAGATCGAGTCCAACTGGTAACATAGCACTGCCAAGTCCACCACTAACTCATGTCCCTGAGCACCACAACTACACGTCTTTTAAATACCTCCAAGGATGGTGACTCCACCACTTCCTTGGACAGCCTGTTCCAATGCTTGACAACCCTTTCGGTGAAGAAATTTTTCCTAATATCTAATCTAAACCTCCCCTGGCACAACTTGAGCCATTTCCTCTTGTCCTGTCGCTTGTTACTTGGGAAACTGAGAGCACTAGGGTCTCCCCTCAGCCTCATTTTCTCCAGGCTAAACAACCCCAGTTCCCTGAGCTGCTCCTCACAGGACTTGTGCTCCAGACCCTTCATCAGCTTTGCTGCCCTTCTTTGGACATGCTCCAGAATGCTCTGAAAGGGGTAACAATAAATTACAGATACAAGAGGATACCCCAACCACACAAAACTTGTATTTATTGTATCTACTTCTCTTAGCTTTTAATTGTCTAATTAAGGCCAGGTATCCCTCCTAAAATCTCACGTCCATATGACAGATACGCACTAGAGCTCACGCCAGGTAATATCGGTAAATACACAGTCTCAGCTAGGAACTACAGATCATAACCCCACAAGACAGGCACTTGCCCTGCAGCACAGCTTCCACATGCCCCCCTTGCCCCTCTGCTGTCCTCTAATAAACCAGTTCTTGCTCAGACACATCCCTACCCCTCTTAGCTTGACACACACTCAAAACTAAAAAGAAAACATTTAACCTGCTGTAGCATTGTTGCTGAAGTGAAAAATTCCAATTCTGGATGTCTAGAGAAAGGTTCCTAAATCTGTATTTAGACATCTGATTTCCGAAGACACTGAATATACAGACATCCTATTGAAGTCAGCAGACAGTGCAGGTGTTAAACACCTCTGAAACCAGGCCATTTTTATTTAGCTGTCCAAACAGCAAGATAGGTACTATTTTTAATTCTCTGTATTTTGAGGAATCTGAGCCATCAACATTTTTATCCCATTTCCTCCTCATTTTCCACAGTTTTGTCCCATGTTCTCACTCACATCACCCTAAGAGTTTTCTCAGCTCTTGCCCTAAGGACTCCTCAGATAACAGGGCTCAGGTAATTTCTGTTTTGTTGTTAGGACTGTCTTCTCTTCCAGCCTGTCACGGTTTAAAGCTGGACTGGCTATTAAACGAATGACAGATGCTCTTTGTTAACTCCCTCCCTTCTCAAAATGAAGGGGAAAGAGAAAAGGGAAAGAGACTTATGGGACGGAAAAGTTAAAAACAGCGTTAATCTAACTACAAGAATTTTGTATCATAATAATGGGGAAAAAACCCCCAATGAAATATATACAAATATGCACAAACCCAGTATCAAGCTCCACCCCCCCCACCGATGACAAATACATCACCCAGACGCTGCAGGGCACACCCCAGGAAAGTCCCAGACTGTACTCAGCAGCAGGCAGGAGCTGGATTCAGGATCAAAAGCAGAATAATTGGGTAGAGTCCTCCTCAGATGTTTAAGCAAGGAGCTGGGTAGAGTTGCAGAGCAACCCCCTGCAACACCACCAGGACCCCCACTAACAGCCCCATACTGGGCTTAAATAGGCTTCTGGGCCGTGGGTGTGAGCAGAAGCACCAGGTGAGGCTGCTTAGGGCCATTAGGGCCCATTAGTGCCCTGGCCATAAAGGGAGAGGGAGTGACCCTTGTGATCCCTCACCTTTATTCTGAGCATGATGTGTATGGGATGGAGTACTGCATTGGGGTCAAACCAGGACACAGCCTTACAGGATTATGTCCATTCGACTTGGGGTGTCTATCCATTTAGCTGTCTCCCCTCCCTTTTTTAGGCAGCCTGAGCCTCATCTTTAGTGTGTGTATCATCCCACTCTCTTTGATCCAGTTGTCCTCTCTGCCTTTCACCCCTTTTTGATTCCCAGCCTCATTTTATTTCCTGATGCCTAGGCAGCAGAAAAACAGCAGTTCAAAAAAGCTGGGCAACAGACATCCACACAGACGAAGAGATCCCCACCACCATCACCTGCCAAAATGCACATTATTAGGACAGAGAAGGGTGTGCAATGCTTTCACACTGTCTAGTCAGAAAGCCTATGATCAGAAAACCCCAATATTGGAGAATTTGCCTCTCCACTGCTTAAGAACCAAGAGCAACTGCACTCTCTCCTCAGCCTGCCAGGGAAACACACAAACTACAGAGAAAACAAAACTGGACTATGTGATGACAAAGCTAATGGATGAACAAAGAAGCATCCCACATGTTTTGCCCAACATGCCAGGTGCCCACATCGTCCATCAACCGTTTCCATATTCAGCCCCACCAAAGCTGTGTCCTGAACCCACTCTGCAGCCCTCCTGGCCAGCTAACAGCTACGGAGACAGCCGTTAGGAGAGAAGGAACCACGATCTTTGAAGCAATTAAGGTCCCATAGAGGTTTTAAAAGTGCAGGCCACTTTGGGTTGGTGGAAGAGCAATGAAGATAAAGGAGGATTCAGGGAAGTGTGCTAAGGGAAACTCTTCTACAAAATTGATGGGCCATTACCTTTTCTCTCTTCTTTGTTAACGAGCTGTTCAGAAAGCAAAGGGCATGCACCAGCAGTTGAGAAGGGGAGACGAAACCCAACCAGAGGGATGATTAATGTACAGTCCTGCAGCTCACAAGTGAGAAGAATAACCCTTTTATAGCTTCAGTAGTCTAATATTTTCCAACATGCTTTTAAAGCCCAGAAAAAAGCATGCCATAAGCTGCTTGTTGAGAAGCAAACACAGCACTGACAATTACTCACTGTATACCTCTGACACCACAAATCTTCCACGTGACAATGACCTTACTGATCTTGAATCAAACTATTTCAGCAAGTATGAAGACTTTTCTTATTAACAAATAATATTAAATGAATCATCATGGCTCTGGTTTCAGTACATCAGGAGAGGAAGACTGTACACAGTACACTGGCTTTTACTGTTAAAAATCACATGATGTCATCTAAGAAAGAGACTTTGCTGAAAGGATTGACAGATACAGTACCTTTATTTTTCTTTAATGCCTACATATAAGTATCAAACCTAGGTGCTCAGAGTCTACACATACATACATACATAACCACCAACTTCTCTTGTGGGAACCTGCTTTTGTTCATGATTTTACCATGGCACTCCAGCCTTCGTTAAGGTCAAACATATTTTACTGAGTAATCAACCGAATACAAGGGATGCTACCTTTCAAAACACAAATCATCACACAGCCTAACTCAACAAAATGATGAAGCCTCTGCTTATCACAGAACTGTTTTAAAAAAAAGTAACTCTAGAGGTCAAGATAATAGTGTAACGTTATGAAGAGAGTGATTACAGCCTCCCAGAAGACGTTTCTGCCTGAGGTGAGTTAGCAGACACATCCTCAGATTAAACTTTCATCAGCAGATCTCTGTATTTCATCAATCTTTCATTACAGCATAGCTTAGAAAATCATCTGGTCAGGTGTCATTAGAAAACCTCTTCATCTTCCAAAGCAAATTCTACCCAAATAAATTACTACAAGCAAAATACAGTTAAAAAGGATGGCCTGCAGATCATTACAGGCTTCAAATAGCTCAAAACAGAGGAAAATATAAATTTCTACAATATTTTAAACACAGCATTTCATAAGAAATCCAATATATTTTATTATATAGAGTCTTAGACCAGGAGATGTAACTAATTAACAACATTCACGTGCAACAACTTCTGGAAGAGCTTATCCCAGAAACAGGGATTTCATCAACTTCCTGGACAATTAATTTGCCAAAGCAGCAATGTGATCCCCTCACTTTTCTCTGATGATGGCAAACTCATAATCAAGGAAAGCTGCTTTTGCAATCAGTGAATGGCTCTGGTGTTTCTCACCTCAGGTCAATAGGTAATTTTACCAGGATAAGCCCAAGGACTGCATGCTAACGTATACATGAAGAGAGATACAGTGCAATTTCCAGTTCAACAGTATGGATTTCTCAGCACGGGTTCTCCTGTCACCAAATACTTTTTTCTTGTGTGTTGGTGCTTCTTCAGCAAATCCTACAGCATTTATGCTACCCTTCAAAGCAGGTTTCCTATACTGAACCTCTCTATGCGCAAAACTCATTGTACATCCGATTACTCAGTCATGTCTGCTTTTTGTGCCTGTCTTTTGAATCTTCTACCTGCTATTTAACATCACGTGCACTCTTGAGTTTACCTACAAGTAATGGCTACACTGTTTTATCTACAATCGTTTTTTTTTTAAATGGGTAAATAAAATGTTAAACAAATCAAACTGCAAAAAGAGTGTGCTCCAGTCCTGAAAGTCATACTGGACACAAAATTTCTGTAGAAGCATCTATCAAAATTCTTACGAAGGGCTAAGAATAGGAAAGCTCTGAAATCAAACTTCTTATGATGAAGAAAACCAATTCCAATAAAAGTGGCTACGAACATTATCGTGCCAGCAAATGAAATATGCGTAGTTTATATATGAAACCTTCAATGAACCATTTCTTGCTGTTATTTACAGCAACCAATCAAGAAAATTCATGCTCTCTGGAAACAAGAAATGTTCACTTTCAACACAGAAAGGCCGACTCCCTCTTCTGATGGTAGAAACATGAGAAAAGATAGTTTATTTGCTCTACCACATTCTCTGTATTGTCAATGTCACAAATAAAATCCATTTTCAAGAAAACAGTAGAGGAAGCGTCTACATTTTATAACCAAGAGGGATAACACTGGGTTTGTTCAGGGGTTTTTTGCTGGTTTTTGTTTTTAAAAATTAGACATGTACTTCTCCCACATACTCCATAACTAATTTTTTTTTCTTAATAGACATACGAGTTTCTGTAAAAGCATAAACAGAATTGGAATTAATCTTTGGTCCCCAGATGGCATGAAAATGGGCAAGAGTGGGATCAGAGATGCTATTTCCTGTACCTTGTACATAGCTTTTGGTAAATGTTGTGAGATACCATGGCAGATCCATAGGTCAGAGCAGACAGAACGGCTTGCGCACACACAACATTTCCCACCAACTCCTGTCCTATATTCTATAATATAAGCCCCTACTCCTGAGCTTATATTCATCTAGGACAGTCTGCTATTGCCTCCCACCCCCAGATATATTTCACCACAAGCTTACAACATTCTCGGTGCCACATGATTGCAAAAGGCACATTTCTCTTAAATGTCCCCTTTCAACACTGATGTTTCTATGACCAGTTCTGTCTTTAGGAGAAGCAGGTACCCACCCTGGAGAAATGTGACTGACATTTTAAAAACAACATAATGGAATGATTTTATTTTCCAAAGAAATGTAAATATTTGAAAAAAGAAGTGTAAATGCTTCTAAAAAATTACAAAATAATGAAAAGCAAAGCTTGCTCTGTAAAGCTGCACCACATTTAGGTGCCCCTTAAGATGCTCTATTTATTTCCTGACCAAGCAAGCTACTACAAAATCTGACTTGAAGAAAAATGTGCAATGCAGTCATTTTCTGAGGCAAACCAAACACTGTAATGGCTTATTCATAAGAAGTTAAAACGTTTTTACTTCCCACCATTTCAAACTGGATTTACCCCTTTTAGATCTCTGAAAATTCTGCACCAACGGAAGTGAAAAACAGTAAAAAAAAATCCCCCCTACTATCAGTCACTTACAGAAGTAAAAATTTAGAAAGATGGAATTGGGTCACAGAAACACCTATCATCTTAACTTTTAGAAATTTAGCCAGAGATAATCAGAAACTTTGAGGGAGATTAAAGAAGCTTCAGAAAATCTTTTACAGGGAAAGATATTTTCAGGTCCAAAATGACATTTCCTATCAAAAGTCTGAGACACCTCCACCCCCTACTATTGCAAATATCTCAATAATCAAACATGGGCACAAAAAGCAGCAGCTCATTAGCGTGATTCAATCCTCACTACCCAAGGGTCAGGACTGGCGCTGTCCAAAGATCCTCTATGTCCAAAGATCCTCTATACAGAGTGATCTAAAGATCTCTCTATCTGAATGGTGATTTTTTTGATACATCAAAATGCTCATCAGGCCAGGGAGACAGCTTGCTGTCCAGCTCCAAGTAAGTCACCTTCACAGCCTTGTTCCCACAGCAATGTTACATGACAAAGGAGGATGCTACCAGGAGAAGACCAGTCAGGACCAAAAGCTAAGGGAAGAGAGCCTCCAGGGCAGGAAGACCATTCACACGCACTTGTGGTTGCTCCCTACTGCAAGGAAGAACTTCACTCACAGGCAGTCAGGTTTCAGGGACAAACCTCAGTTTTCTGAAACAGCTTTAGGAAATTTCTTGCATCAAGATCTTTAATTAATAGTAATTGCTTAAAACCATTACTCTTCCCTCAACCCAACCTTTTTCTCCATCAAATCAAATATCTCAAGAAAGTGGAAACACATGCATACAGTCAGAGTGTAAGTAGCGCATTTAACTTGGACCAGCAGGAAGACATGCTTTCACACAGCTAGGAGAAACATACTACAGGACATAATTTGAAAACATGTTTTTATATTAAAAAGTAGTATATACATCTGAAACAAAATAATGTTGCACACGCAGTTTTATGCACCTGGCCGAATTAATTGGAAAGGCTTGGTCAATACAGGTTTAGCAAAACAGCATATAAGTGATAAATTATGAAAAGCAGAGATTTTAAAAAGTAACACCAGCAAGAAAAAGAAAAATGTACCCATCTTCTCATAGCCCCTGAGACACAATTACTCAATCAAATGAATAGGTTTGATACCCAACTTGCTCCGGGGGTATGCATACTCTGTATCAACAGACAGAAATAGCACCAAGTCAAGAGGGGTAAGGAGAGCGAAGACTCACCGGCCATTGTCACGACCCACTCCCCAGACTCTGATGCTCACAATGGGCTGCGAATGAAGAACGGTGCGGTCCATGGGGTCAATCAGGTTCAGCATGTCATTTTCCAGTATAAGGTACATGTCTTTGCCCTGCAACTCCAGACAAAGTACAGTTACATAGTACATCCCCTTCTCAGACTGAGTGGGATCAAGATGTTATGTCTACGCTGTTCAGACTTGCATCCTCTTAATTTACTCAAAGTTTCCAAGAGCAATGGAAAACAAGTTCATTTACTTCTGTCATGAAAAAGATCTAAGATAGTATCTTGCCACTGCTATATTTTTAAACGATCCCAATCACAAAAAGCTTTGATGTCTTTTCAACCCCAAGCTACTGAGTTATTCAACAAATTATGTGTTTATCCTTTCTCCAGTAAATTCTTCCAAATAGATGAGAATTCAAGAACTGTCTTAATAGTAAAAGCTTACATAAAAATCTGTACTCTTAAGGCACAGTTTCTGCCTTCAAACAATGTGCTTGGTTTCCATAAACTTTAACCGATGGGTCATGGGAACAGACAGCGATTTGTACATGGTAAAGGATTTATAGGCTATTCTTTGAAGAAAGATTAATTGAAGGGGAAAACCCAGCATTAAGACATGAATGTGAATTCAGCCAGGCACTGCAGAATCCTGGAGCCAGGATTTCTCCCTAATTCTTCTGGCATGTAAGAACAAGGAGAATGCTTTTGTCCCTTAGAGGAAACAAATTTAGAGGCAATTTTCCTTTTGATGCTAATTCACAAATGCTAATCTTCCTCCTATGGCTAGCATTTGCAAAAGGTCTGCTGCCTCTTCTATCACAACTAATAGCTATCTTCTCAGGGGCTGTACACCTACTCTGCAGACCAAGAGATCCACAGAAATGATCCTGGACCTATTGCCAAGAGGTAAGACAAGCTCCTGCTGATAAGAAGAAGATAAATACAGCTAAATATAGAGTAATTCGTTTCCTCTCTATTGTGCCAGAATCTATAAATGAACAGAAAGAATGGAAAAGGTCTGAATTCCTACTGATAAATGTTTCAAAAATGGCCTTTTTCTTCACCTCAGTAACACAGAAACCCTCTTCCTGCTTGGTTACAGTGGCTCAAGTCTTAATGATGTCTAATTTTGTGTCTGAGTAAGATACACATTCATGCCACCCTGGGAGGGCCTGCTTCTAGGGTTTCCAGGCTAGGGCACTCCCGACCACCTCTCCCACCCTCAAATCTCCTACGAACGATCAAAGGGGAGCTGTGACACGGAGCTGGCAGTGCAAGCACCAAGAGGAGTATGGGAGAGGAAGGGGACACAGGCTGCTATATGCAATGCTGACACAATAATATTTTGCCTGCTGGAAAAAGTACAGCTGTGGCTGAGATGCAAGGCTGGATATATAAGCTGTTCCTAGAGAAGCAGAAACAAACGTAGCTGTGATAACTATGCATATAAATGGGGCGAATCAGCAGCATTGAACTGCCTGTGGCGTGCAGAAAAAGAAACGTGTGAAATAAAAGACAGGCCAGGATGGCACCAGGCACACCAGGATGAAGGAAACCAAACAGAAAACAGAGTCATCGTACAGAAAAAGGCTGAGGAATTTGCTTGGAGGTCAGAAGCAGTAAACAGATTGTGTGAAGACTATTACCAAGTGTCACAAAGATTGCTTTTTGGACCCATTTTCTGCTTATATATTTATTCCAGAAGGCAATTATTAGAAAAAGGTGAAATCTGTTCATCATGTAAAATACACTGGGATTAGGGTAATAAAACTGAATCCAAATTAGCTGGGAAAGACTGGAGAATGGGCAGATAAGCAACATAAGTCACAGGAAATTATCCTTGCAATGCTCAAGGGATAGCTTGGCCGCAGGCAGAAGCAATATATTTTGCTAACTTTTGTTGCCTTATTATACAAAAGCTATTTCAGAGATGAAAACACTACACAGCACAAGAAGAAATTATTTAGACAGTCTGGGAGTCTGAACACAGACCTCACTGTCTCAGGCTGCTGAAGAGCTGCAGAAATCTGATGGTCCAAGACGAAGGTGGCTCTCACTGGAAGAGCCACGCAGGGCAAGTGAATAAAGGAAAGGCAGGCTCAGTACCAGCAGCCTTTCAGGGAAGTGTTATATACTGTGGTACTATATAGGTCAACAGCAACAATGCATCTTTTTCATGTAAGTGATTTTATAATGTACAGGAATATAATGCATGGCAAAGTTGCAAGACAAACAGATGAGTCATGTTTTTCTTCTTAGATTTTAGAGACTGTGGAAGTTACAAATTTATAGGGAATTCCTTTTAGAGGGGAGCGGAGGGCATGAAATCCCACATTAAAGCCAGTGACGAAGCTTCTGCAGGGTCAGGATTTTACCCAGAGTGCGTGTGGGGTTTGTGCTTTGTATTGTTCTTTTAAATCACGAAAACTTGGGGATGGTCTTACTCCCAATTTCACTTTCATTACATTTTAGCTAAAATAAATCTTCAGGCAATCTTAAAACTTCTATCTGCAGTCATCAGTTCTAGCTCCATAATAGATTTCTGCTGTATGTGCTCCATCTGATATGTCAGTGATGAGCACACTTTTTTCAGATTCCTCTCTAAAACGTGCCTCTTCCAATCACTCCTGAAGCATTACATTGCCAGTAGAAAAATGTGGTCGTAATGATTTCTTTTAAAATCAAGAAGACAATTTACTTCAGGGGCCACCTATTCAAGCACAGTGTC
Source organism: Steatornis caripensis (assembly GCA_013398225.1). Classification (NCBI taxonomy): domain Eukaryota; kingdom Metazoa; phylum Chordata; class Aves; order Caprimulgiformes; family Steatornithidae; genus Steatornis; species Steatornis caripensis. The sequence goes on along the minus strand of VZSC01016554.1, from coordinate 93,459 downwards.
TCTCTTGTTTTGTCAGGCTGATTTTTTTTATTTTTTTATGAATAGCATTCTTAATCAAAACTTCCATTCAAGAAGACCAAAACTTTTCACCAGTTTGGCTTGAAAACCTGCAAGGGTTTCCAACAAAGAACAATGGGATTGACAGAGAAATACGGAAAAATTGAACATTTAACGCTTAAACCAGAATATAAAGCACATGATTTCAAAGCAAAAGTTGATCAAAATTCTGTCATCTGAAAAATACATGGGACTACGCACATGTAAAGAGAGTGGGGGTTTTTTTCCCTCCTGAGGTCAGCAGTAAGTCCAAAGTCCATGACTGACACATCTCTAATTGCTTGTCTAGCTATATTAACTAAATAAGACTGTTCCCAGAAGTAAGAAAAAGGGAGACCAATGTTATCTCGTTCACTTATATGTACAATATATATTTCTTATATAGAAAAACCTTCTGAAATTACTTCAAATAGATAGGGCACTCTAAACATGTCCCTTGAAACATCACTTCCATTTGTAAACAGGCACTTTCTCCCAGTTGCTCCTCTGAAGTGTCTCTGCGTTGTTGTGGTCATACCCAGGACACTAGACCCAAGACTTTGACTGTAACAATAACTTGGGAGACTGAAGGATATTTTTACTAACACTTTTACTGAAATAGACAAGTCTTTCTTTTAATTCCTCTTCTGTTTGGCGGTGCGTTTCTCTTAGATCACGCAAGTGAACATTCACTCTTACATCACTCCTGCATCCAGATCTTGTGTAGTAAATCCACATTAGTGTAACTCTCCTGAAAACATGTCAGGAAAGAAGCAGAGAATAAGATTTGGCTGGAGTTTAAGTTGTTCCATGAACAATCAAATAACAAAGATATTTTTCTACAGGTTTGTCTCATGTCCTCTGTACGCCTCACCACTATAACCCTACCTTTTCCTTTCTTCTTGTTTCACTTACTGATCCCTCCACATCTTCCACTCCTTCACCTGTCCGTAGCACACGTCTTTTCCAAACTATACTACGTCCTTCATGTTTCCCCCTGAGCTCCCACAGCGTTATCCTGTCTTGGCTGCCAATTCAGAGAGAAGCACAGAGCTTGCATGGTTCAGTTGATGCATGTATACTGACACATGAGCAAACCAAGAAAGAGGAGAGCTGGGCTCTCTGTTTTTCCCTCAGTGTGTGGAAATTTGGCATCCTTCAAAACTGGATGACACTGGTGAACAGATTCATGATTTATTGGAGAGGAACCAACAGACTGATGACATAAAATTAATTTCTTTCTGAAACACTGATAAAATAATCATCTTAAAATAAGCCATCTGTCCATCAGTCTCAATCTTCTCATACTTCTCATGTGCTTCTCAGAAGCGCAGGTCACATCGTCTGGGTTTTCTTAAAGCCCTTTTGTCACTGGGAAACGTGTGAAAATGCTGTTCCAAAGCACTACTCTCAAACCTCTGGTCAGGAGAAAGACTTCCACTGATTTCAATAGTTTAGCTTGTGTGTCCCCAACACTGTTATCGCACAGGTGTGTACTAGCACAGATGTAAACACGAAGGAGAGATCTTTGCCGCTTCTGCTGTCCTGAACATTTTGGAACAAAAACATCAACGCTTTCCTTGAACCTTTTTATATTTTTTGGCAGTGCCAGCTAGTATAGGGAAATCCCAAACACAGAGCATGGACATAGTTGCTTACAGAGTTTCTCTTTCATGATGTTTTAAGACATAAGAGGAATGTTTCAAGAGGAGGAGAAGTTCACTCTGTTCTTACCTCTCCCCAAATGCCAACAGTGTCTCTGATGTCATTTTTACAGTAAGAGAGTTGTCTGATGCAATTGTTCACAGCAACACTGCTTTTTCCAGGAGCCAGATCTTCTTCTGCCATTTCTACCCAGCCCAGAGATCGCACAGCAAAGCACTAAAAAGAAAACAGAAAATATCTGAACATGTATCAGAGCACACATATCCAGCTATGCAAATCTTGTCGTGCAACATAAACTTGTCAGTTAAGGTTTAAGATCCCCGGCTAGGAGGGGAACTAAATCAAGGCCTTGTAGATGAGCTTATGCTCAAAGATAAGTAAATTAAAATATAACTTGAGAATGGCCAAGGTGAAAACATTTGAAGGAACAAAGAAGAATAAATTATTTGCCAGGAAAAGTATCTGTGAAGGTAACAGTAATGCTTTACAACAAAATATTTTTGTTAATACAAAGGAGGAAATGAGGGAGCAGTAAGTAGTAGGACATACACAAACACAGAGAAATAAAGGGAAAAGCACAACTACAGATGCAGTGGAATTGAAATTTTAGCTAGTATCTCAAGCTCTAACAGAAAAGAAAGAAAATACTATTAATTGTATCTGTTGTGAGATTCAAACTCACTGTTTGGCTTTTAAGCAGAAAACAAAATTTTTTTTTGTGGATTACAGCAATCATTTCTACCGTAAGTTTAACTAAGGTAGCAAACAACAAATTCAAAACACTTACAAAAAGATAAGCTACCATAACAAGAAAGTAGGCTTTTTCTAGAAGAAATTAAAAATGACCTTTAAAATAAAACAATCTAATTATACATTTTTTTAGCAGAAGGATGTTTAGCCAACCAGAGCACTCAGTTGGCAGAACAAGCCAAGGCGACATTACTTTGCACATACGGTGCTTTTTGCAAACATAACAAAATGGGAGAAACTGAATGGCACCGTCTCTACCCTGCATTTACTAGGGTAGAGAATAAAAAGCCTTAATGCTGAGAAAACTGCACACATTTGCTCTACAGGCCTCACACTAAGTCAATGGGACTTTGTCTATGAGACAAAAACTTTCCTCCAGAGAACATTACGGGTATCTCACTTTCAAATGGCAATGCACCGCCAGCAAAGGATGCACAACAGACTGTTGTACCTCCTCAATAGACACACCAAATATTTAAGACAGTCCCTAAAGGTTCAGCAATAACAGTTCCTGAATGGTCCCACACCAAATTCCTGCTGTCTTCTAAGTATTTAATATGGTGACAGACAGTGCCACTGAAAGCTGCCAAATTAAATCCCATTTCATTTCTGAGCTCTGGTTTCCCTGCAACTCTTTACTCAAATCGGTGATTAGATAGTACACCAGCACTGACACCAAGTTGCACTCACTTCTTAAATCTACATACTCTTTGCTAACCATTATGTTGTCTACAGAGGTGCAGGATTCAGCAGACACAAGTTCCAAAAGTAGAAGTATGACAATTTACAATTAATGACTGAAAATCTGCCATCCTATAACATCTCTGTTCTTTCACCCTGAGCCTCCCCCTGCCAAGACGGATCAAGTACTGGCGTCAATTAGTACTCAGTCCTTGCTACCCTGCTTGCTTCAGTGTTATTCATATATCTCTTCTGAAACGTTAAGCTGTCCTGAAATGCTATGTTGTTCTAGTAAACTGACTTGTTTCAGTCAATCCAGTTCTCTGTTAGGTACTCAACACAATTTTGACCTTGCAAAGAATGACACTCATTGTCCAGCACTGCTGCGTTGTGCCACAGAGCTTTCTTTGCTGTCAGCAGCATCCTGCAGGTCTCAGGAAAGCAGGCAATGATCTTGGGAGCTGCTCGAAGGAAGCCAGCACTGGTCATCCCTGGGAGCCCCACCACCTCCAGCAGGACCCTACCCACATGGGCACGCAGCCCAGCAACAGCAGGTCCATGCTGGAGTTACCAAATAATCCCTCTTCTTGAGATGTAGTAAACAAATCGGCTTCAGAGTTCAAAAGCAGATACTGAATATGCATCTGCTGCCTTCTAAAAACTGCTGTGAAGTCAGTGAGAAGATCAAGCTCACGCACCATCACCGGTGTGCCATTTGGGAACCACTGTCCTCAAAAACCCACCCTAAAACACTAAGGTATTTTAAATATGCATAATATGTCAACTTTGGCAAACTAAGGAAGGAATAAAATTCACCAGTGGGTAAAACAATTAATGAGTTTCTCCCTCCTTCTCTTTAAAACTTCTCTCCTCCTTCAGCCTTCTTTCATCTTGCACTCATCCAGTCTACTTCACCATGCAGAAAACCCAGCCTAAAAGCCTGCCTCTTGTAACTCTGGTACCTATTCCAACGAGTCACTAATGATGCATCTCATCTAAGGCATCAGACAGCAAATGCACTCTGCAAATTTTGTTAAACCCTTTTGTGAATGCAGGTAAAATATTAAAGCCTCTCATGCCTCCAGATACTTTGTGGATTTTTTTCTCTCTTTTTTTTTTTTTTTTGCTTTGCAAACAAGAAAACCAATATGCAAAATTTTCTACACTGCTGCTTCCAGACCCAGCTCTGCTGGAAACCCACAAAAGCGCTGGCTTTCAGATTTTACAGGGAGATGAAGGAGAAGGTGAAAAAGGAAACAAAGGAGGGGTCACCACTCAGGGGTGCTCTTCACTTCAGGGCTACACAAGATACTAAACCGTCCATTTTTTAGCAATTAAGGTCATCTAATCTCAAGATTGCCGAATTGGTTTTGGCACATCAGACACTCATGAATCTTGCTAAAAGTGCTGTGATGCCCGTTGGGGTATTAAATATTTATCTTTGCAACCTTTTAAAATACAGATTGTTACTGTGCCAGAAGAAAGGTTTTTTTACAACTACTTCAGTATTACATTGAACAGAGTACTAGCACAGAAAACATTTTCTAAATTAGCTTAGGCGAGGTGAAAAACAAAATATATATAAGCATTATTCTTCATGTCTCAACAACACCTGCAATTTGTCAGCTGCTTTCCAAACACAGAGAGAAATGCAATCCTTGCACTGAACCGAGTATATCTTAACAATGCAAAAAACTGATGAAAGATAACCAGTTCAAGTTGACAGCTGGCACATCTCTTACTAGTAAAGATGGTGGACTGTTCATTTTAGTCTATGTTCTAATTTCTCCAGTGCTGGCATGCATTGTATTTCTCTTCCTTCTTCGCTCACTGTTATGACAGTAGAGTGAGCTGAACGGGACACTCTTCTTGTCCGTCCCAAGTATTCGCCTCCATATGAAGGGCTTGGCTTCCTTCCCCGCTTCCATTCCCTCTCGGTGCTTCCAGGCCAGGCAGACCCGAGAAACCCAGTTGGCTTCTGGCACCTGGCAAGTTTTGTTTGTGTGTTTTGCAAGAAGCCCTTACCAGAACCCAAATAAAATGGTTTAGAACAGCTTCATCAGAACAAACCAATTTCCCACAGACTCACTGCAAATAAAAAAAAATCTTCTCAGTAAAACTCAGAGAGACTCAACATCCCACCCACAGAGCAACGCAATGCCTACATCCCTGAGTATACACATACAGGAAACATTCTTTTGCTTAAAAAGCTTAAAGGTGAAAAATCTTTTATTCCTTGGTTGGTTCTAACTGAATACATGTGTTGGCAGGCCTTCATGCAGATTTCAGCACTAGAAAATACAAAGACTCAGAGCAACACGTGCTACATACTATGGTTTATTTATCATCAGTATAATAAAAGTATATATACACACCCCTATGGCGGGGAGTGGAGCAGACGGTGGACTGTGTGCATGCATGCCTGCGTCCCTCTGCACATTATCAGCAACTGTAGGTCTCTCTTATGAAAGACCCGATTCATGTTTTATTGTTGGTGGGTTCACCCCTCCCCCTTAATTATGTGACTCAGATGTACTCTTTAAAACAAAAGAACTCAAAACTCAGCAGAAACAAACCACCTAGTGTCTGCAACCATGACTCAATTCTTAAACCTGGGCTAGCTGAGCTAGCCATGACAACAGAATTGCTTAATTCTCTAGCACAGTAATCCAGCATCATGGTTCCCCAGTTCCCACCAAGAGTACTTACTAGCCAAGAGACAAAGTGCTTCCTTTGACCTGAAAAAGCTTTGCTAATGCACCCTCTTTTCTCCTGGAACTAATATCTAGAGTCAAAACAAGTCAAGCTGAAAACTAGAGTGCAGCTCTCCTTGGCTAAGGGTCTATGAGCTCAGTAAAACAGACATTCCTGATGATGCCAGTTGGTTAAGTACCTCTACTCAAGGCTCACAGATAATTACTGGCAAATCATAATTTCATGATGCAGATGCCAACTTTTGGCTTATAGTAGTCTACCTCGTTTCTCTTCTCCCTTGGACAGTAAACAAATAACCCTTGTATCACGTTAAACACTATTAGCATTAACTTACAAAATAAAATCATACAGTTTTTTCTGCCTGCTCAGACCCTCTGCTTTATCTTAAAATCAAAATTCTAAAAAAAGATCATTTAGAAAAACATATCTGAATAAAGATAAGTGAAACGTGATTTCCTACCTGCTAGAATCTGCTGTCAACCAGACTCTTCCCAAGAGCTGGCAAAGAAAACCAGGTTTGAAGAAAACCAAAGAAATCCGATAAACACAGCAGGCCAAAACGCAGATTTAGGAATTGTAGACTGTATTTGGATCACTGCTGTTTAGGATGGGGAAGGATCAAAGATACTACTATGAACACTGTGTCTCTGAGATAAGTGAATGAAAAAATGTTGTATAAACCACAGTATGTCAACTATCTTGTATTTTCATCTTGACTGTAAACTTCACATTTCCTGCTAGGCTGCGCGGGACGTTGTGCAAAGAAAATACGAAGGGAAGAAAAGGCTACCTTATCATACACTGCCCCGTGAAAAGAGTTGGACAGAAATGAAAACACAGGTATCAATGGTCAGTTTTACAGTTCCGGGGAATGTATGTTCGCATGGCTGCAAATCCAATTAATGTTTCAGGGTTAATAATCTGTAGCCAAAAAACCAAACTCATAAATGCAGTAATCCAAACTCTGTAAAAGGCTGTAAACCCCCCTCGCAGCACAGGTCCGATCTAAAACATCGACTAAAGCTGGGGGAGCTTTAGGTTTGAAGGAATGAATGAACCATGGTTCACACTTCTGCTCTTTGGCATTGCAAAACCTTCACCACAGGGTAGGGCTCTGTTCTGCAGCAGCTTTTCCAAGAGGAACTCTGGAAGAAGTTTTGACAGGAACGCACACCCATGACAAATCTCTGCGTGTAAGCAAACGCCACACTCTAGCTGTTGCCTCATGTAGTGCTAAGCATGTACTTTAAAAAAAAAAAACCCCACAAACCGACCAAAGAGGAAAACCAAAGCAGATACAATCCCCTATTAGATAAAGGACAAGAGATTAATTACACAAGACTGATGGTAGAGTAGTATTGGAAACTGGATGGATCATAAGGGCATGGGTAGAAAGATCCCATTAGAGCGAACAACTGAACCAGAACATCAGTTTGAGAACCACAAACTAATGAACATTACACATACATGGACTGATTGATTTTCAGATCACACAGCTGTTGGTAGCTACTGTGAAGGTCTACATTAGAGTCTGTTTGCCTTGATGATTTAAATCTGTGCTACTAATTTCTTCTCTACTTTTGAGCCTAAAGGACTTGGATTTCCCTGTGCTTCCCTTTATGTTTTTCCTTTTTAAAGGCTAGTCTGCAGACACACGTAAATCATTACACTATTTAATAAGGCCTTTTATCACAGAACACTGAGCAGGCTTGTGCCTGAGACACAGCATGTAGGTCACATAATTAACCGTTTCTTAGGCAGCCAATCTCGGAAACCCCACTTACATTTTATTTCATAGTTTAAAAATAAAACAAACTATCATATTATTTTATGTGTTGGAAGATAATGTATCTAAAAATATAGCCACACTATTACAAGAAAGAAATATTTTCCAGTATATTTGCTGCTATACAAGAAGAAAGCTTCCATTGATACCAGATGAAAACACTGGAGATGATCAAAGCTAAACCGAGTAACAAAAGAATAAAAAGATCTTATGCAATTAATGAACAATCAAACACTTTCATTTAATTGACATGAATAGACTGCAATACATCCATTTTCTCAGAGAAATACTGACAATTGTCACATCAAAATTCTTAATTATAAAAAAATCAAAACGCAGCATCAAAAACATACTAATAAGATTTTTCAACATTTCCAGCTTTCTGTTGCAAGTCACGTTGTATTATTTGAATTGCTGAAAATATGCATGCCATACAAAAATAAGCATACAGATATTCAGGTCACAACAGAGTTCAGAAATCCACTAATAATTGCTATTTCAAGCAGATGATTGTAAACTAAACTTCTGTGGAATAAAATATGAGGACTTTACAAATACTGTAAAATAACCTTTACAATAAATTACTTCTCTAGAGCAGGTCAATATTGAACTTTCTGCTTTCACAGTCCCTTACTCATTCTCCAAGACATTACAGTCTCATTTTTTCCAGACTCGCAGACTCCAACACATAGGATGACAGAAATCACTCTCTTGTTTTGAGTTTAATACTTCTGTCTCAGTGGGTCCTGCTGGCTTACAGCCAGAGGTCAAATCTGCCCTATCAAGGCAAGAAAATGTTGCAAGACCATTGTGCTGGTTCAAGATTTTTTGAATCACGATTTCTTATTCATTACTGTATTACTGAATCGAGTAAAATATCTAGTAAGTTGAGCAAAAGTGGAAGGGACACTATTATTCTCTACTAATAGCCTTTTGCTATATGTAGTCCTGAACAAGAAATTAAAATCACCTTATTGTTTTCTTCAGCCTTCTTGGTAAAGAACAAGCTTTGATTTTAGATGCTTTGCCGATACCTTGACTTCCCATCCTAAAGAGATAGGTTTGTGGACTTTGCTTTGAGCTATTAAGAGTGCTTTGGGTTTCATTTTAATACAGTGAAATAAAAAGCATGCTTCCTCAGTGAAACAAAGGCAGTCATACTTTTCACCAGAAACTAACAAAGGATGACTGTTGCAATGGTCCTCAAATTAGGGTCTATCTTGCAGAATAAATGAACCGTTATTAGGATAACTCAAGCAGGTTTCATTATTCTGCAACACACGAAAATGACCCCAACAAACACAGATATGCTTTGTCACTAAAGACAAGCCCTGCAGGAGTTTACAGGGCATGAAAGAATGTGTGCATTCATTTCTTAAAAACTAATGCTCTGCACTTGTTATCTTTAACCTTAAATGTTGTATTTTTCTGATGAGGGCTCTTCTGCAGGCTGATAGATGTAAGTGGTTCTAACGCAGTCAGCAGCACGTCATTCAGTACTGTGGTGCATAATTTCAAAGGTGATGTGCATGACATCTAACTTTAAAAAAGAAGAAAAAAATAGGTGAACTATTGACCTTACTGAATCAACAGAGGAAAACCTTCTGTCTTCACTACAGTCAGAATTTCACGTCTCTCTAGAAGCAACATTGTTAAGAGTAATTTGTTTTCTGCAGAAATTATGTTTACGACAGGATCCAAAGTCAATGAAGTCAAATCACTTTTGGCCGATTTCCACTCTTTGAAAAAGACTCAAGTGAACATGAATCCTGAGTCCAGAAATCTTGAGCCTTGATGGACCTCCCACATTTGAGGACCCACTTACTGTCATGCTGCCTCCCTACAGTACCACGGAGCGATCATCTTCAAGCATATGGAATAACGCATACCCACATAAAAGCAACATGTCATTACAATATACTGCATATCTCATGTTTTTAAATCCCTTAAGAGATAAATATTACCTCCCACTCCCTTTACTTTTTGATTAAATGCAGGAAATTTTGCCAAGGAAGACCTCTGTTTTTTAAAAGTGAAATTTAGATCTAGAACTAATACCAAAATCAATATACATGGCTGGCTAGAGCTATCTAAATAATGCTCTGTCATTCAACACATTGTTCCATTTGAACTGATTTTTAAATTAACTTCCTCCATCAATGTATGTTTCAGCAGGTCCACAAGGGACAAATAACCACCAAGGCTGTACGATGCTGTTTGCAAAGCGTGTAGATACAACATGTAACATATATATAACATAAATATGTACATATTTTATATACACCCACACAAATATACACTGCACTTTTTTCATTAAAAATCCATGCAATAGAATGGTAAACTTTGGGACACTGCAAACTAGAGCAGGCTATTTCCCTGAGCCACCCTAAACGAGCAAGCTAATGTAAATAATTGAAGAGAAATACAAAAATATCATCTGATCAGTTCATGTTGCAGCCACAGGATGATGAACATTCAAGAGGCAGTTCACAATCAACAGGCCGTTCTAAAGTTGGAGCTGACAAAGGCTATATAGTGTTTTAGAGGTGAATGTTTGGTCTTCAATGGGGAGTATGACGAGCTGCAAGCTGTCGTTACCTCTGCAGTGTACTAGCAAAGATGCTGGAGAGCTGATGGGGAGGTCTGCCAGCAGTATCAGCAGAGGCTGAGCTAAACTGGGAGCTCCCTGTGCACCAAATCCATCTGTCTGCAGAACAGCAACAGGAGATTTTTGCCTGTGGGACATTAGTATGATGAAGACTGCTTCTTCCCCTGGTTTCTGTTCACCCCTGAGGGCTCCTTCATCAATCACACACAAAGTACTGCTGGCCCAGAAAGTTTACTGTGCTGTACCACAGAGCAGTGAATAAACTGTGATTACAATCACTTAAAAATAAGAAACATTAAAATATCAGGAAGTGCAGATTCTTCCAAGAAAAAAGAAGAACCTCTAAGAGTAGCAGCTAGGTTTTTCTGGTGTTCTGGACAACAGCCAAGTTTGTTAAGTGGCTGTATACAGCAAGATGCTGTATACAGATCCCAGCCAAGAAAAACTGCACTGTGCGTCTCCATGAGAAACAGTACTGAAGATGACACTTGCACTTTGACTTAGTGAAGCAGTAGAAAACTTTACTTAAACAGCCACCACTGGAAGAAACAGCATCATGTAAAAAAAAAAGTAATTAAAAAAATGAAAGCCATGTATTTCATGTAGTAACAAGGTAGTAACTGCTTCAAGGGAAGTGCGTGACCCACACAGCTCCCACCTGCATCATTTATCCTCCTGTAATGTAATTGCTATTTATGTTCTTATTACCACAGCAACAACTCCTGGTCAAAAGACCGTAAATCCTGCAGAAAAGTCACTCTCAGTACTGGAACTTTACAGGCCAAGAAGGTATTTTGATTTGAAGGGTGGGGGGCGGCACAGGGGAGAATACAGACATTTTGCAGCTACCCTAGAAGACCCTGGTAAAACTCCACCCAAAGTAACAAATCTGATCGCCCATAGTTAAAAATTAAAAGACAGAAAACACAGCACTGCTACAACAGTCAGGGAAACAGGGGCTCATTAGAAGACGTCAACTCTCCTAGCCTCACTATGAATAATTGAAAGCACTTGGCTTGTTTACTTTAATAAAATTAAGTAGAAGAAGAGACATAATTGCCTGCTACAAATGCACTAGAAGATGGCTAAATGTAGACTGAGAAGATAAAAAATGACCTCAAAAAGTTTAGGTTAAAAGGTTTTTGACCAGCAAAGGAATCATAGAATCATAGAATGGTACCGGTTGGAAGGGACCTCTAGAGATCATCTAGTCCAACCCCCCTACTAAAGCAGGTTAGCCTAGAGCAGGTTGCACAGGAACGCGTCCAGGCGGGTTTTGAATATCTCCAGAGATGGAGACTCCACAACCTCTCTGGGCAGCCTGTTCCAGTGCTCTGTTACCCTCACAGTAAAGAAGTTCCTCCTCATGTTCAGGTGGAACTTCCTGTGTTCCAGTTCCCATTGCCCCTTGTCCTGTCGCTGGGCACCACTGAGAAGAGTCTGACCCCATCCTCTTGACATCCACCCAGGAAGGAAGGTAATACTTGAATCAGTTTGTCAGTAAAGACTAGTCAAGGCCCTCAAAAAACCCCCTCAAAAACGTTTAAGAAGAAACTTGAAATTAATACATGGGGTTATATATTGTGGTTCCCTGTAAGGATGAAGGAATGGGTTCAAGATTTCCTCTAGTCCTCTACCCTGTAACAGGTCCTGTTTCCTAGGGAATGAAAACCAAGGGTTGTTCTTGCAAGAAACAAATTCCTATTCCAAAACCAAGCCAAAATACCATTTCGGAAGAAAAACTGTTGCAGATGCATAATTTTTCTTTTAGATTTAATCTTTTGTAAGCAGACTTCAGATGGAATGAACTCCTCGCATTTAATTAATTTGAGTCCATTCATTGAAATCAATTGATCTGACGCTTTTTGTAGTGTTATGTGCTTATGAGAAGATCATATGCAGCACAAGGTGGACTGTGAAACTGCTGGAAAATGTTGAAATACTCGCTGTTTGCACCAATAATTTTAGAAGGTACTGACCGTGAGAGAGAATTATCAACTTCAGTGTGAAAAGATGATCCTTTCTTGAAATTACTAGACATGGCAAAAACTCCTCACTGTCTTCACAAGTCTTCACTTGCATCAGAAATCAGACTCTTCTCCATCATCAAGGAGACACGCTGATTATTTACTAACGGTTCTGTGTCTAGCCAGGATATTTACTTCTGGAGAAGACCAGAAACAAGCAAATGTAGGATGTCTCCAAAACACACACAACCGCCTCCATTGTGGGGCACGCAGTATTTTGTAAAATTATTTCAATAGTCCCACTTACAGGCCACTTTCATGATAGCCACAAGTGGTCCAACAAGTCAGCTTGTCAGAAACATCCCTCACAGCACTCCGAAAAGCCCAACTGGTTAATCCCCAATGCCCAGCTAATCCATAGGAGTTCATCACCAACTCACTTTGCATGTCTCCAACTTGTTTTCATTCACCTACAGTTAAGTCATTAAATTTAAATACCCAGTATCAGTATCTCCTACCTCTACCACTCTCGGAAACAGTCTCCTCTTCCTTGCTTTTGAGATCCTAAGGGTTTACTGGTTTCTGAAGTAGAAAACAGATTTTTTGGAGCAACTGCCTAGTACTTCCACAGATATAAATACAATCTTCCCATTGTTAGACATCAATATATAGCTGAAACTACTCTAAAATAGCAAGGCCAGAAAGCAAAGCTCTGCTGAACAGGCTAATGTGGACAGGGAATTCAACATCCATGCTTAACACAGAAAGACTAAGTAAAGCCTTAGCAGAAAACCACATTTAAGAGGGGAGAATAAAGGCGAGCCCAAATGTCAGGCAAAACAGGCCAATTCTGAAATTATTTTGGAGAAATTGGGTCCCACAAGCTTTCCATTTCTCATCCCATTCCTAGGGACAAAGACAAGTTTCCCAGCAGGTTCAGTTTCTTGCACGACAGCAAGGAAAAAATTTAGCATCCTTCTATACTTTTACACATGGCCATCATATTTTACAACAATGTAAAAAGAGACAGCCCAGAGGAATTTACAGTCCAGGATTGGTAAAAGAATCTTTTCACCTCCCTTGAAACTCAATTAGGAAGGCACAGGTTGCTCTATAAATTAACCAGGAAGGTTATGATCTGTCTCCTGGGAAGTACCAATTCAAAACTCATTTCCAGTTGTGCATGTTTCACATGCAGAATTAGGATCCTTGTCAAGCGCAATGAGCCATCTCTTCAAGAAATTCCTACCAAAATAAATTGCTGAAATCAAGAAGCTGGATGTAATCATTCTCCCCTTTCTGCCACCTCCCGTTCTCTTTTACGGCCTTGTGCAGACAACCTGCACCACGATGCCAAGGACATGAAGCTCTGAATTGCATCTTACGTACATGATGTATAGAGAAACATTTGTTGTTTATTGATAATTTTGAATGCTTAACCATGTTGCTGCACAAACCTTTTTTTCTTACAAGAATTACATTAATTATAGGACACACTTTTCCCAAAACGGACATTTCTGCAGTGCTACAATTTTTGCAGAAGTTGACAAGACTCTGGGGGAAGACAGCTACTTCATCTTTCCACAAGGTGGCATGGTTCCCTTTGCTGAAAGGCAGAATTACTCTGTGCCATTGAGGAAATTTAATTTTTAATTTTTTTTTCAAATGTACTGGCCAATGTTATGCACAGGTTTAAATAGGTTTAAGATCTCTAAATTATCTCCAACACGGTTCATTTTAACAAATGTCTCCAATAGAGAGTTTAATGAATTAAAAAAAGCTTCCTTTTCTCATACTGAAATAAACAAGAAGTACCTGTGCTTGCTGCCATGCAAAACCAAGCTTCAATCAAATATAGCAAAGGCACATCATGCGGCATAGAATGGCCTAAAGGGCTAAAAAATCTAACTTTCCAAGTCTCAGGTCATCAGTTTCAAGTCCTATCAGACTTCTTTCACTCTTGCAATATTTTGGGTAAAATGGGCTAGCAATGAATCCACTTGCCCCATCCCCTTCCTATCCATGTGACAATTAAAGATCCCAGAGTGTTTTCCACAGGTGAAGAATTCCCCTGCTGTTCCCAGACCACTGACCGTCCCTGTGAGATATGGCCATGCAGCAGCTGCTTGTCCTCTCACAGAGGCAGATGCACTGAACAACTCTGCCCACAGCCTCTCCTGCTGCAAAGCAACATCAGCGCTGCTGAGCTTCACCAGCAGGACCACGCACGTGGTCACCACTGCCCCTGCACAACATCCCCATCAGGCAGTGACAGATGGCAGGTAAGGTGCTTTGACTCAAGTGATTTAAAAAAAAATCAACAAACACGTATTGATTCTACTTTATTTCTTGTCTTGCTCCTCTGAGTCATTTCTGCGAATGTTCAGTGCTCAGTTTTGATTACACGTTTAAGCATCATCAGCACGGTTTTGCCTGAGCAGGAGAAACAAAACCAGCTGTGATAGACAAAAGAGGACAAGCTTTTGGCACTGACTCATTTCACAGGCAATGGATGGGTATCATTCCATAAATTTTGAAGTTTAAATAGCAAGCCAGAGCGTGAAGGGAGATGATGACGAGTTATTTGCCCACAAAAACACTGCCACGGTTCTCCACACAGGAAGGGCTCCTAATTCTACCCACTGCAAATCACCTAGTAAAGAGTGAGACATATCAAAATAATGCCTTTCTATAATGCTTTCCATACCGTAAGGCTTATCTTGAGAGGAACAGCTTTCTGGTTCTGAGGACTAGTACCTAATGCTCATCACTCCTCCAACTCCATTTACTGTGCTCAGAATTTAGTGCTTGTCATTGTAACAAGCACAGCTGAAACCCTTGCTTTTTAACTGCCAGCCTGCCAAGCAAAACACATTTATTCACATCTGATTTAAACATCACAAGCCAAATAATCAAGATGACAAAGAAGTTTAAGTACTCTGATCAGTCTGTTTTCTCTCCTAGAATATATCATTAATGCTATTATAATTATTAACTCTGTTACACATGGTCTTCCCACATGTAAGTAGCTTCTGATTCTGTCAGTCACTGCAGGTGTATGGCACAGACAAAACACTTATTTAAATTACTTGGATTTCCAATTACAGAGATTGACATACATCCTTAAAAATGGATGCAAGCATAAGGCAAAACTATCAACAAAATAAATGTGGAGATACATATACAAGCATTCAAAACCTTCTGCGCTGCTTTCTCTCAAAAATCTTAGATTACAACAGTAAAGGCTCTGCTTTAATTATGGTGCTTGTTCACATAATGGTCTCATTTTTCTCTGTAAAATTTTAATTCTCAAACTAGGTTGCATTCTCTATTCTAAAATACAAAGTTCCTTGTTCTAAAAAGTAACTTCCTTGTTACTAGCTGCTAGTTCAAGCAGCCACATAAACAAGGAAAAGTACTTTAAAAAAGGACAAAAGTCAAGAATAAAGAGCAAATTCTGTCACTGAATGCCACAGGAAGCTATCCAACCATGACAAACAACAGAACCCTCTCTCGCTCAGGACTGCACTTAGTTGTGCAAGCGGTCAGTTATTACATTTGGACAGTAGAATCTTGAGCTGTAACACTCAATTTTTTGGCTTACGTGATTTTAAAATAAGTCATGCTTTCCTGACCAAACTGAATGAAGCTTTAAATCTGCAGATTCTTTTGGTGGAATTAGTCTTGCATGGTCAATCTACGTTGTGCCAAGAGTGGGAGTACAGTTAATTTGAAAACCTAGGAGACATTCTGCACCTTACCAATTATGTTCACAATGGCAAATTTTTAATTCTTATCCCATCTTTGTACAGACCTTGGCTTCTGGATCACTGTTGATGCTACAAGAATCATCATCATCAGATTGTGGACCACTTCTGTTACAGGAAAAAAAAAAAGGACAAAAATCAATCTTAAAATCATACATAAATTACAGCACAGCACGAAACAGAGCCGGTCATTCCACAGAGACTTCTAAAGTCATCATACCTGAGCTTCAAAGAGGCATAGCGTAACGTTGCTCCTTCAAACTCTTTCAGACTTGGGTCTGGGTTCACAGTGGCTGCATGCAGATCCTAGAGATAAAGGCAATGCTATTAGTATGGTATTAAGTGCTATTAGTATAGTATTAAGCACACCACCATGTTATTTCTTATTTCAAAGGGAAATTAAATCCTCCCTGCAAAGAAGCGATAGTATTTCTGGCTGAAGTTGAAAAGAGGCATGCATATATTCTTAAGCTGCATTTCATTCAGTGCAGGCATCTTACTCGTTATGTCATGGCAGTTGTCCTGCTAGTTTAGACTGAATCCATTCCAAGTGGAAAGATCAGAAAAGGCAGCATGTTTGTGAGCTAGACGTTCCTAGCAGTACCCCCATTCACTTTGGCCTAGGTTATGAATGACATTCATGGAAAAATAAAAGGGGAAAAAATCAGCCACTGCCATGCAAAAAACAAGGGTAATAGTATCAAAGGTTCTAAAATCTGACAATATACTTGCCTTCCAAATGTCACTATTAATCTTTCCCCCATTCAGTACAGCAAAATCACTCCATGGCTGTTTCTAGACACATAGTTATTCACACAGGAAGAAGCACATTGATAAAAAAAAGAAAAAGAAAAAGAAAAAAAACACAAGACACTGTTGTTAGCATTGATATTTACAGGATGGGTTAGGGAACAGATCACCTCAAACTTCAACTAATTACTCCACTATACCATGGCACTTGGAGGAAAGGGGAGAGAAGACATGCCTCTAACAGTTACTTACCAAAACAAATGATTGAAACAAGGAAAGTTAATATAAATTAGGAACAGACAATGAAATTATTCTTTAACTATGATCTTAAAAGCAAGCAAAATGAATCTGAATATGAATGTTGGCCACAGCTGCTACAGCCTTTGATAAACAGCAATTAAGGGGAAACATTAGGATTTCCATTTGATTGGCACTTTTGTTAAAAGACCCTAACACTACTGGAACTATACTAAATACTAAAACACAACAATATATACAAGGATAAGATACACACAAGGTAAAAATCAAGTATTTCTAGAGAGAAAGCACAAGAAAAGGACAGTGAAGGGACGGAGGATTAGCAAGGAGTGCAGAGAGATTTCCTGCTGAAAAAGTAGTTTTGTAAAGTCTAGCAGATCTTTTAAAAAAACAGAACAAAACCAAAAAACCCCCAAACAAACCACCCACCCTCCCATTTTCCATTCAAGTTTCTCAAAATTTTCAGAGGCATTTACTGGGGCAATCAAGCAAGCAGCAGTGCATTTAGCACTACAGCAGCCTGAGGTTCATCTTTTTCTTTAAAGCCTGGGAGGAGCTGCTGATGTGGGAGTTGCCTCTCTCCTCTTCCCCATGAGGACAGAAATCCCACAGTCAAATTTGGCTGTCGAGACACCCAGAGCCTCCTCTTTGTAGCTTCACCAAATCAAGTATTCCTGTAATTAGCAGCCCCTTCTGAGACGAGCTCTCCCAGGATGTCCAGCTCAGCCCCAAGATGAAGTTGTACCTATCAATATGGCCTAATGCATTAATTTGCAGGGCAGACCTCTCACCTGAAAATTCTTCTCAGTACATCCCCACTGGAGGAATTATTTGTGAGAAACAACTCCCAGAAATAACTCTTCCCTAATATACCTTTGAATTAATTGAGTTGTTAGTTTTTCCTGCTAAGCCCCTCCTCTTTAGTTATCAGCCGCTAGTTGTTATGTTACCTACAGAAGAACTTCTAGAGGTGATCCAGGCCTGCCATGAGTCAGGCTATAAGACGACACAAATACCATCACCAAATTCTGCCATGATCTCAAAGAAGCTCTTACTGAAAATTAAACTCTACGGCTTTTTCTCTGCACAGGAAATGGGGAACAGGCAGCAAAAGCTCTAAAATCCGGAAGAGAACATTAAAAAAAAGACAAGGATTCACGCAGGAAGTCAATCGGCAACACACAGAAGAAAAGAGCCATCTAAAACTAGGTCAAATTTAATCTGTGCAAAACCAAAATACATTTTCATACTTTTGAGGGGGAGGAAGGGAATGAGTGTTCCAGGTTATTCATATTTAGCATTTATTAGCATTTTTGTTAAATCTGCAGGATTTCTGCATAATGCTTAACCCATAAGTGCTTTGGATTGAAATTTACTGATTATCTTGTGAAAGAAAAATTGCCTTGCAGCCTATGCAAAAGTAAGACATTTTTGCATTTTTTCCTTTTTAAACCCCTTTTTGCCATTTGTGTGCATTACAGCATCATTCCTCCCTACCCATTTTTTTCTGATTCTCTGTTCAACAATATTAAGTAACTGCTTTTCTCTATGCTAAACATAAAAATGGCTGACTTGATCTGTTCTTTGTGGACTGCCCTCAGCTGTGAGCCACATTCTACCAAATGAAGCAAAGCTTCTGTATATCACATCATTTAAGACACAGACACAATTTTAAAAAAGGAGAAAACAAGACAAAGGGCAAAAAAAGCATTACTCGGGGGGGGAAAAAGAAAGGGATTTCTAAATGTTTATTTGACAAACTCAAAAGGTGAAAGAGTCCAAATAAACTAATCTCAAGACTAGCATATGATGCTTCACAGACAAATGCGATAAAGATAAAAGTATTTTTTATGGACTCACACACACCTATTGGGACACATACAAAGTGCTACCCATGCTAGTCTTTAATCCTAGATTATATTCTTCCATCTGCCTAAAACCTATACATCCCCCAGCCTTCTGAGAAGAAAGCAATACAAATTCCAGCATGTGGGAATGAGCTAAACCAGCCCTCCCAAACCAGATCATCCCGGAGCTCAGGCTTCCAAACACAATGAGGGAACTGTACTGCTGTACATAGCTCACACGTGGTCCAACTCGGAGCTGGAAGCTGTCCACCACAACTGCTGCTGTCAATGGTAGTGCTGGGATAAAGGTGTTTGGGAGCCCCTATTCTAGATCAAATTCCACATCTTTTGTGTCAGATTGACCGTACCACAGACATCCAGGTTAATCCTGCACAGGGAGGGAGAGGGGGAGCAATTGGGACAGTGAACAGTGACTGAAACCACTATTACTTGCAAGTGACCTGGAGATGATTAGGTGCTGGCAAGTATTGATTGTGGAGAGATAAAGAACCAAAGATTCAAGATAGCTGACACTGTTAAGTCTAGATTAAAAATTATTTAGTTACCTACCCCTATCTCTAAACCCCACACCATGGCTTATTTCCGTCTTACTGCTCTGTACCGGGGTTCTGCTCAGAACCAGTTGAATCCCAAAGGATTCTTCCTCCAGTTCCCTCTTAATAAAGCCCAACATCCGTGGTTTCAAGAAATGCAAGACTTTTCCTAACAGTTCATTATAACTCCAGCTACGCCCCTTTATATGTAGCAGTTCCAGAATTTGGCAGTGCACAAAGTCCCGAGCCCAATTCACGCTCTTGTTTTGAACTCCATTACTGTAAGTCTGCTGGTATTGTATTGCAATGCTGTCTTAATAACCACTGACTCAAAAATCAGTATTGTTTAAATAATCGTATGTAAGATGCTTATCAATGAATGCAGAAACCTTCTACAAATGTCTTTGTCTACACCTACAATTAAAATAACCATATAATATCATACTAATACAAATGTTGGAAACTTGCCTATTTTTTGTATCATCTTTTACACTACAGTACATGGTCTTGATGCTGGCACAGAACTGTATATGCATAAATCTTTGCTGGATCAAATTACTTGCTGAATTAGAACTGCCATATCAAAACCTAGGTGAGCCTACCATGTGCTCACATATATGGCATTTTAGGGTGACTCCTCAAATATCTCATTTAAAATATTCACACTGTATTAAAATCTACGTTCCTGTAATTTCATATTCTCCATGATGCTGCTGAGAATTAATGATCATTATTTATAATCACAAACTATTCCTCATTTAAAGCAAACAAAAAAAGCAAAGAAAAACATTTTCAATTAATATACACATTTTCCCTCTGCAATTTACCAACCATACTGATTTCTGTGTTTTTGTGAAAGACTCACTAATAAAAGACTTACTAATAACTTACTAACTGAAGCCCTGTTCTCCATATTTTAGACTAAGGAAAATACTTAATGGTGAAGTTATATCACTGACATGTGCATAACAGGAATTTATACTGGAAGCATGTGCAGCACTTCACATTGAGCATTTCTGGATTTTTCTTTCTTGTTTTCTATCTAAATGATAACCACTGCTGTTCTTTTTCCACAAACCCTCCCAGAAATAATTTCCAGCATACCTGGTGCACAGTACTTTCCACAGGAGCCTGACTGATGTAAACCATAACTGAAATGTTGTGGTCAAGTTTGCAAACCTTATGAGTAGCATTTATGAATATGTGGGAGCAAATTTTCTAAAATAATGAAGAAGAATGTACATGTTTAAGCCTATACAGGATAAAAGTTTCAGGGTCAAGATGGTAATACATACTTGAATGTCCTTAACTCCTCTTAACTTTCATTAAAGTTATTTTGGTGCACATACCAACAAAATCAACCACAGAAGAAATGTCGTATCTAAATATATTTTTAAAAAATAAATAAAACCTAAAGATTGCCTCATCCAAAACCCAAAAGCTAGGACTAAGACTTTCTTTGATTTCATACAACTGTGGACCTTCTTCTGAAAAGTTAGTATGAAAAATAATTGATTTCAAAACAATTTGATTTTATATTAGTATTTCATTCCATAGCAGTCTTCCCAGCATACTAAAACAAAGCAATTGCATTTTTTGAAGCACACTCTTCTTTCTGATAATTTATTTTATTTTTCTACTTATATGACATCAATCAACCCCCTGGATTGTGTGTGAAAGGATTATTTTAAAAGGCGGTATCACATATTGCTCTTTCAGCATATGTGGAAGAGAGAGTGCACTTTCTGTTTCTAGTTAAAGACTGACAGCAACAGTGATCCACTTGTGCAGATATTTCATACCGGTAGGATGTTAAGAGACTTACACTTGAGAATCCTTGATGTTTGTTCAATAGAAACTACCCTGTAAGGGAACTAATGTCTCAAATGAATACGCCTTCGTGTAATACTACTACCAAGTGAACTAAAACCAAAGAGGATGCAAACAAAGGGTCCAGCCAAAAGACTGCTATAATGTGCAAAACTTTTATGTATCTTGTATCCACATAATGCAGCAACGCTCAGCTCATGAGACAGAACTGCAGTAGTTTCACATTCATCAGGCACTGGCTGTATAATTTATCTGAGATGTGTCTGATTTCATCCTACGCATCCAAAGTTTAGAAAGTTCCATTAGGCACAGCCATTAGAAAACGCACAAAGAAAATAGATACTTACGACGTATTATCAACAAATAGCTACATTTTTGGATACTGTCAAGCCCTGTATTCTAAAGCTCAGTTAAGCTAACAGTTAAACTCGCAAGTTCAAAAAGTTATTTCAATTTTCTTTACAGTATGCAGCCCACAAGAAGACACAGTATGTTACCTCAGTTTCTGGAGTAGGAGACGGAGTAATGGAACCAAGCGATCCTTTTCGTGAGCCCTGGAGATCCGTTGGGATGGACACAGGACGTTGCCATTGAGTTGTTCCTGTGGGTATGTGCCAGTAGTAGATTCCAGCAATGTCATTAATTTTTTTCCAGCCAGGTGGTAAGTCTGGGTCTGTCTGAAATGAATGATCACTCCATATATCTGCTGGGACCAGAAAAAAAGAAAAAAAAAAGAGAAAAAAAAAGGAAATTAATCAATGGTACTAAGACACCAACAGTTCTTCCATGGGCCTGCCCCGATGCAAGTGATGCACAGCCGGGACTGCTCTTGTACACGTCCTGTGCAAATAAACACCAGAAAAGCATACTGAATTGCTGAGGCTCAAATTAAGGTGACAAAGCCTGGTGTGACTTGGCCTATAAAGAGAGGAACAAAATACAGTACTTGGAGAGCTGTTCTACTATGGCAGCTATCTAATACCATCAGATAAACTAACTCTTCTAAGAGGGTTTAGCTTCAAGTACATTAAATCACAGCATATAAAGAAATATTTGGAGTTGTGGTGTACTCTATCCTCTTCATCACAGCACCTTCCCTTCTCAATGCATGGTAGCAGAGCAGATATTTCTGCTAATCAACGTCAGCTTATCAAAACAGAACCCCCCCATATCAAATAACTCACACTAGGCTTGCTTACAACATCTAACAGACTGCTTGTTCAAAACCAAGAGAACAAAAGAAATGAACAGTCATTTTACACACACCCTGATTGTCACAAACAAACATACTGTTTTCAATTGGTTTGATAACGGAGTAGGAAAAAACGAAAAACTCATCCACAGTGCCAACACAGAAATAAAATACGGGCTATACTGACAAACCTCCTACTTATTTAAGAATACACAATTCATATCATAATTAGAGACATTCCCAGATTTACCTGGGATTGTAGATGCATATAAGACACGTCACCAGTGGAGAGCATGCAGTGCCTTTTGGAAAGGCAGGGGCATTACCTACGTGCTAAACCAGCTGTACCCCAGCAGGGGCAGTTACCTTCTGCCACATACATACATGCTTTCCAGAGCCTAGGAAGGGAGCTGGCGCTCTTCTAAACTTCCCAGATAAACTGCTTTGGTGGTGTTATTATGGTATGTGCTATTAAAGAGCTGCCATGGTCTACTCCAAGGACCCGTCAAACTGCAGGGAGAAACAAGTAACCTCCCAGACTGGCGTTTCCACCAGCACTTGAGCAGACAAGATGAAGGCTGACACCAGTAGAGTGAATTGAGCTAGCAAGAAAAAAAGCCCAAGAATAAAGGAAGCAACATACCAATGAGCCATGGCCCATCTAGTCTGGCAACTTGTTTCCAACCTTCAAAGGCAGACCTCAAAACCCCTTCAGTGGACAACAGATTAATAACCTCTTGTCATACTGCTCTTCTTAATTTCTTTTTTGAATTAGAAGTTTCTTGTTAGTCTACCCACACGGCTCCTACTAGGTGTTTTATCACAGCAGCTTATTTCTGAATCTCTCTCATTTCAGCCACCCACATGTATGCACATACACACAAATAGCATGAAACAACTTGAAATACTCTTACGTTATGTGGCACAAACCAGACTATTTCTTCCCCAGAGCCACTCTGAGTTCCTAAGTTGCTGATCTACCTTTTGAGGACTAATCTGAGCAAATTCTGCAGAAGCAAAACTAGTCGATATCATTACACTTACAATTCAATCATGAGCCTCACCCATGGCCCAAAATCTGAAATCGGCAGCATTCATATAATCAGTTCCAGAAATTCCAAAATATTCTAAATACTCACTTCTAAACATCCCCCACTGTAGCCTCTACTGCATCCAAGTACATAGTTCCAGACTCTAAGGTCTTACATGTTTTAAAGCCCATTCATCTTCAACCTTGCTCATTTTTATTTTCCAACTGAACAACTCAGCTGCACTCTTCTCAACTACATAAAAGGAAAATAAGAGCAGAACATTTTCAATAATTTGACCACATTATGTGAAAAGTGACACGCAAAAATCAAATACCTAAGCATCACACTGAAGTATGCGTAGCAACATTTGCAAGTCCAGATACACATGGGTAAGTTTAAATAACTGGTTCATAAAACTCAAAAATATCACAATACCACCAGTGTTCATAAAACTTCCAGATTTTTATGCACACCGGAATAGGAAAATAATAAGCTTTTATTATGCAGAGAGGCAAAGCTTCAGATCAGTTCAGGTTCATACAATTTGTAGTATTAAACAACCATACTTCAACGCTGCCAGGACATGAAATTAGGTACTTTAAAATAGGTACTGCTTCTGTCCTTGCTGTACTTGCATATGTATGCGTAGACATGTATTTACATATACAGTTAGCAAAGTGTTATGCTACGGTTGCGTTAAATTACGCCTTCAAACCAATCAACCACAGATGCAGAGGAAGCAGAGACGAAGAGGAACCAACATACTCTTCTTTATTTTTGCAATGACATAGAGTACCAGAAAGACCAAAACAGAAATTACTTTGAAGTAAAAGCAGACAAAACTCACAGCAGAAAGAAAACTGTTAACCCAGAGACTTAAAACAACACTTCTGCAACATTCAGTTAGAAGACAAGAAATTATCTTGTATGTGAATGAATACTTGGAAGAAAATTACGTGAAACAGCTGGGAGCACTCTGGGATAAGAAAGTATCACCTAGCTGAATAATATTAATTTACTTTAAAAACCTATTCATTAGCAAAAATAAATGCATCAAAATACGTTCACATATGCTCTGAGATAAAACAGGAATTAAATTTCAGATTTTTTGCCAATTAATACAGCTCAGGACTTTCAAAGAGCTGCATTTTCTACACAAAACAACTACGATTTACATCTGTGCACAAGATGCACGTTGCTGGTGTCTGGGTACTCCTTCTCCAGAGGTGCTCACCTCAGGCCACCGGATGGCTGAACAGGACAGTGCCAGATTGCACGTGTTCATACTGAAACATCATTCCATGTATTAGCTAAGCAAAACTACTTGAAAAAAAATAAATCTTATGTGTGTCCCAGACCATTTGCGAACACACCTCAGGCCAGACGGACTGGCAGGGATAACCTTTTCATAGACTGTGATTTCCTACTGGCACAAACCGGAAAACCTCCCTAGCTCCCTGACTGTTCTAACAGATGGAAGCTCTCGGCATTCAGGTCAAAGGTAATGAACCATCACAAGAGATACCAGCATAAGAAAGGTAAAGTCTAAGAGTCAACATACAAAACCTGACAGGACAGATGAACTTGCTTGCGGCATCAGAGACCTACTACAGGACACCAATGGCTTTTCTTTATCTGAATATGGAATTACAGGTCGTAAAATAATTTTCCTCTGATTTTGAAAGACTCCATTCAATGGCATGACCTTAAGTCAAAGTATCTTATTTTTGTAGCAAAGGCCAGTATAAGAATGGTCACTTAGCAGGGCAGTGTCTGAAGCCCAGAACAAAATGAAGGCACCACACAGATATATACATCCTGTTACATTCAATGGACTTTTCAATCCCAATCTTCTTGTTACAGTAGTGACTTTCTAGCACAAATGGAAATCCATTGTATAGCATTAGTAGAAAGTCTTGCTAAAGCATTAGGCAGCAAACTGTGAACTTTAACCTAGCTACTGCTGACATGAAGGAAAGCCCCAAAACTGGTGAAGACCAGAAAAATAAGGTAATCATATTCATCAGTAAAAGCTGCATCCTCGAGATAAGAAAAGGAATGGCCCACCGGGAGACAGAGAGAGGATGCAATGAGGAACAAGAAGACCCCAGACCCAAATATAGCTATAGGACTGAACCGTTATGTGAGGGGAGGGTAACTTCAATTGTAAGGGTACAATTGCACAGGGATTTCTTTGTTCTGGGTCCCTGTGACAGCCACACATGGTTTAGTGGTGGACTTGGCAGTGTTAGGTTTACGGCTGGACTCAAAGATCTCAAATGTCTTTTCTAACCTAAATGATTCTGTTATCAGTAAATCAATCCAGTTCTGTTGACACTACATCGAACAACTTGCATGAAACAAACACCAGAGGAAACAGAACCGAACCATCGAACTTCTCCATCTGAAATTGAGAACTCCTCTTATGTTTGCAAGGTTTTAAGAGGTAAAAACACTACATGGAAATGGTTCCTTCTGGTCTGTGGATGACTAAGCCTTTCACGCTTCCTCAGTGGCAGATGATTTATGGTGATCAGGAACTTTTCTCCAATTCCCTCCAAGACATCCCCGGGAGGTGAAGTTCTACCTGGCCTTTTCCACACTGCTCTTCACTGAGTCGTTGACAAAAGGTCAATGAACCAGGACCACATGGTTGCTCATAAAGCTTCTGGTTTTGCAAGTATTATTGCTCTGATAATACGGAAAGCATGGCTTACTACAGAAAATTAGAACACGATTCACAAAAAGAATGTATCCTTTTGGATTGAGGCTGGCTTACCTACCATGTGTATTACTGTAAACCATGATCTCCTGAAAGGCTATGCTGTAAGACATTTCTTATATAAAATGCATAAAGCAACAGGAGTAAGGAAAACAATACTGAACTAGAATAGAAAAAGAGAGCCACTGTAGCTAAGCTGTATGAGAAAGCAGACACTGGATTTCTTTAAGGAACTTGGATTCATATTATCTGTTCAACTTGTCTTTCTACAGGAAGAGAGAGTCAAATTCTTGTAAGTGGAAAGACTATTTTAAGATGTAACCAGTTCAAAACTCTGCACAGGAACGAGGTTTATCTTTACCCAGGTGTCATGCAGATTCACACAGCACAGCAGACCTTTGAAGGCCAACTCTTTTTCTGGAGAAAGACTTTACCCAACAGGGTGACTCCACTGCCCGCAAACACTCCAGAGATGAAGTCCAGTGTCAGCCCTCACCACAGGAGACTGGACAGTTGGCTTGCAGCTGATCCTTCACCTTGCTTTCAATCTCTGTCCAAACACAGGGCGCACGAGAGCTGTCACTAGCGAGGCTGGTTGGCTCTGATCCCAGAGCTGCCCATACCAGTACAGACATGCTGGCCAGCCCTCATTGGCAAGCCGCTACCTGGAAATCTGCATAAGACAAGTGTGAGCTGTCACCACCCGACTTCTGAAATGCAGTGCTGCCAGCTTAAAGGTCAACATAGTTAGAAGTTCACAGCTGGTCTTCTGCAAGCAGATTCACATGAAAGGACAGGTTGCAGAGAGAGGACTGATATTTTCCAGCTGGAGTTTTGCCTCACTAGCGACAGATGATTAAAGCTTTGTCCATGAGGGAAGATCCCCAAACCGGCTATTTATTGGGATGTTATTGTGGAAGAAGCATGGGACAATTCCGGCAAAAAAACCATGACCGTAAAAGAGACGTGGTAGAGTATTCTGAGAACTGAAATGGAAGATAACATAAGAACATGAAAGAAGTGATTTAAGACAAGAAGCTAACTTCGTTTGAGGAAAACAGAAAAACACAGAGTGGATTTCACTGGCCTTTCCTGCCTCTACCACCTTCCTGCAGCAGGACCTGACAAAGTCCCTCAGGAAACCAGATCTTTCCCCTCTAACAAAAGCTTGCTTAGAGCTGGTGGCCACAGTCTTTAAAAATTAAAATAAAGAACTAACTCACAAAAAGCCAGTGAGGCTTTAGAAAACTACAAAAGAAAGATTTTTTTTTTTTAAAAAAGGTATAAATAGTTGCTTCCATTTTTAATAAATGTACAAAGGAGTAAACAGTCTGAAGAGATCCCCACTTGCTGAAATTGCCTGGTGAAGTTTCACTCAGAAACAAATGCTTGTGTCTGAATTTTCATCTGGATGGCTGAAACACAGAGCCTGTAATCGAAAAAAACCAAATATAGCCTTCATCCTGGTATCACTATAACTGAGGAGAGCAGTGAAAACTTCAAAAATACTGGAAAAATGAAGTCTGTTACACAAAACGAAACCATCAATTCACTATTCTGAAATGACTAGCAACAGAGATGTACATCCACAAAACCATGAACACAGCCAAATTTAACTGGTAACTCAGGCTAGGAGAGCTTTCTGAACATATTTTATATTCTAAAGAAGATAAGATAAAGCCCATATGTTGTAATACATTGTTGTTTGTAACTCCCTTCTCCAAAAGTCAGCCTCTGTCAATTACCTGATATAGAGCAGTGATATATTCCATGCTGTAGCTATAGTTCAGATACTGTTTGGCATAATAATTAGAAATTTCAGTAAATACATTTTTATTTCCAGTTAAAATTATTTTACTATCTGAGCTTGACCTAGGAAAACAGTGTTACAATATTCAAAAGAGATGTTAATAAACAATACAAATAAATCACTGAAAAGCACATGTAACTGGTGACCAAGCTCTTTGGCAAAACTAGTATTTTTATAACTTATTTTATTGCTGTTTCTTGGGAAAGGATAGTAATTAAATTGCTGCCGTTATGATTCACTCTTTAGCCCTCACTCAATTAAATAGAAAGTAAAACTACGCTGTTCAGCAAGATCTTTCAGAGCAGACAAACTTATGCAAGTAAGTGGAGATCATTTATTTTTCCATCATTTTGAAATGTCACAAACCATTCCCTCGTAACAGGCATCCCCTGTACGGCAAGGTCAATGCTTACCAAGCACGGGTCATATTGCTGGCATCACAACAGATGCAGACAGTACGCCCTGCAACTAAACACAATGCAGTATTCCAGCTGCTGTTCTTGGCTATATCAGAACCATTCCCTGCTGATGTAATTTGTGGATATTTCATAATTAGAGAGACTAACTACCATGAAGCTTAAGCAGCTTTTAACTAGTTCAGGCTTTCTTCTGCAGGTGCAGCTAGAAATCCCTTTCGCTGAAGACCAAATACAGTCATTTAGAAACAAACACAGATGGAAAGAGAACAGCAGGAGCTCCAGAGGCACTTTCGGGAAGACCAGGAATACAAAGGTATGGTACGATATATTTTTTTTAAATTTAACAGCCGATTGCGTTGAAGTTTTGAGTCACCAATTACTCATCCTTTTTTTTTTTAGAAAGAACTACACTGAAGTAAAATGTTCAATCAGGGATGATTTGGTGTTACAACAAAGGTGGAATGGAAGAATATTGGCAAGATGCTTGATTTCCTATGGACCAAATTCTGTTATCTAGAAAACCACCATCCTTAGCAAAGTCTGTATTTATCAGCATAAACCAAGTCAAATACTGCACCCACCATTGTCATAAGTTGGTTTATCACCAGCCCAATACTAAAATCTAACTGTATGATTTAGCTCGTGCTAAATTAAATAAATCAAGATCTTTTCTCAATAAAGACTAGAAATACACTGTCATGTTTCAATAACACATCTCAACACTCCTGTCTGGAAGGAACACAACCTCTTTCCCTTTCTGGAGATAAGGCAGTAGAAGATGACTAGCATATTTACATGTTACTCAGGATTGGAAGAAAAAGATCACATTATGTGACAGAAAGAAAAGCTGATGATAATAGATACCTCAAGGAAAAATGCACCAGCAAGGAAGTCTTACGGGAACAAAAAATATCATTTAAAATAGACTGTAATAACCAAACTTCCTGCTTTCCTTTAGATAAACTAAACAAAAATTGATAAGAGCAGCAACTAGGTGTTATCTCTGCTTCAAAAACAACTTGGTGGTGATGATAAGCAAGGTACTGGGGATGGAGACTGAGCTGTCGGTGCCTCTCTGCTGAAGTCATTATGCATAAGGGGACTAGAGCCTCAAACCCCGTTCACTAAGGGCCAAGCATGCCTACTTCCTGAACAAAATTCTCTTAAGCAGGGTGACAGGTCTCATGCAATAAATTTTATACTGAATTGGGAGATGTACTTGGAAAAAAAAAATTCATGTATTTTGGCTGTACAGCTGCTCTTTAGGTAAAAACAAATGCCACCAATCAGCATGACTAAGGCATCAAATTATAGCCAAGAAGAGTACTCTTCAATAAGAGCAACTGAAGTCCCAAAGCGCTCAAGGTTGGCAGCATATGCGACTTCAAAACAGAGACTGTAAAAGTGCTGTACAGAACCATCAGAGGGTTCGAAATTCTCTGAGAGGTGCACAGTATCACCAGACAATTTTAACTGCGTTATTTCAGTTTAAAAAGCCCTTTTTGGTTTTGTTTTTTGTTTTTGTTTTTTTTTTTTAAATTGTGAAAGAGTAGCAAGATAGACTTATACTAAGACAGAAAATACATTCAGGAAAATCTGAGAGGTATCACTGCATTATTAAAGGAATGTATGTACTTTGCTTTCTAAGGGACTCATTTTCACATACGGGCCTCATTTCCCCTAACTAGAAGCAGCAGCAGATGTAAACGCACAGTGTCTGGCTGATGCAAATGCACCTCCACCGCTGGAGTGGAGCCTGATTTTCAGTCAGTCTTTCCAGCTAAGGAGGACTCCCTTCCACTGCATGGTGGTAGAATAACCAAGTGAGACCCCTTTTCTGCAAGGCTCAACAATACTTGTGCACACTTGATCTACATTATCTAAATAGGTTAGGAAATAAAATACCCATACTGTACAGAGATAAAGATGAGAGAACTCAGTGTTTTGTACTCCCAGCTTCGTTACGTCAATTCTTAGGACTGTTTTGTAACAATTCTTCTCCTGTAAAGATCCTCTGAAGAAAAGGGGTATCATCCAAATACAGGATTTGATGTAGACTTTGATTATCTACCACTGTCTCAAAAGCGTATTTCCACAGTGAAAAGTGAATTGAAAAGGAGTGTTCAGTGTCCAGGCTGGAAGCACAATGGTCCAAACAGGGACACGTTCAGAGTTTTCCAAATCTAGAAAAGTAATCTGGCCGATAATAAATCTGTAAATCCACTTGTCAGTCTCTGGCCCTCCCACTGCTCACATTCCAGCAGTGGGTGCACAAAGTAAATAAAGGGGTTCAAGCCAAAAAGTGCCCTGTTTGTAAATAAGAGATCTGCAGCAAAGTTTCCTATGCCAAAATTGCAAAGAATGGGACGGTGACAGGATCCAATAACATACTGTCCTAGTATTCAGGCAGCAACAGGAAAACATTAGCTTCAAATCTGATGGCTTTCTTCACTGTTGGAATGAAGCATATGGAAAGAGCTGGCCCACAATGACATGTGCATGTTAGAGATGCCATTGTCCTGGGCACACAAGGGGAAGCATGACAAAGAAGCTGGGAAGACAGAAGGATAAAAAGGTTATATTAAAAATGAAAGGCATAGAGGAAAGTGGTTTATCCTCTTCTGAACTTCCAAAAAATCTCGAAACGCTTTTTTTTCCCCCCCATCTGTCTTCTGGGCCTAAAGAAAAACAACACCAAAGGGAAAGAAAACCATTGACTTCAGCAGATCCAGGATTTGATACAAAAGGGAACATATTCTTCCTCCACCCCGTATGCACACTGAAGATCAAGGCAAGCACTGGAAGGGAGAGGAACACACGCTGTATTAATGAGCGCAGGCAAACAAAATTAAAGCAGCACTCTCCTTTAAAGAGCACAATAGAAAGAACATGGGCCTTGAATGTGTTTATCTGATTTCTTTCTTGTAGTGGGCTCAATGTGCAAGTTTAAGTTGCTCAGGTTTAACAAAAAAAAGACTCCAAAGACAAATTTTCTCCTCACTTTGCACACACTACAGCATGATCGATGGCAACCCCTACTCTCCTAACTCAGAGTAATGATGGTCAGCAGGTAGTCTCGCCTAAGCATCGTAGCAAGAAGCACAAGCACTATCTCGGAAACAAATGCAGGAAAAATGCAAGCCACCAGGATGAGTAATTACAAAACAGACAAGCCTGCCTAATTTGGGGAACATTACTCAATGAGGAGTGATAAACAGACAGAAGCTGGTCATTTGGCATCATCTCTTCTCACAGCATGCTACTGGTTGTCATGACAACCCTGTCATCCTCCTTGCCGAAATCGCTGAACCAGCTGCATGCATTTGGGGAGAGGAAGATTCTCAAACAGGTTCCAGGAAAATGTGCTGAAATATGAGATTTACAGGCATACACGTAACCAGACACAATCCATATCAAAATGAATTGCTGTTTTGACCAACTGTAACAGAAATCACAATGAGAAAAGACTAACTTCTTAAAAATCCTACGGAAGCTTGGGATGAATTGTCTGTACTATTTTTTAAATGTGATGTGATCTTCATCCTGCTGTATAAATCATGAGCTGCTACAGGCATACAATGCATTCAAGCAGAGATGAGTAATTTAAGGAAGAGAGAGGAAAGCAGATTTGTCAACATTCAGGAAAAAACCCACACCACTAAACACACTTGTTTTGACGTCCTGGCTTCTTCTCCCTTTCAACCACCAAACCCCAAGCTGCTGACGTAACGACTGAGGTACTAGCACAATAACCAAAGAAAACCAAGGATGAGTACTTCAGGAGGGAAGTTCAGAAGAACTGTTGATGACATCCCTGGAGTACTCCTCAGGATGTACCACCCATACTGCTTAAGTGGGAGAACTTCGAGGCTCTGTGAGTTGTCTGCTCAGGGGCAATACAGCCTGCAGTCCAGAAGTGAAGCCATGACAAACCAGCACTGCAGCTTGCGTTTACAGGAGTTGATACTAACAGCAGCAGCAGCTGGGAAAAGCACCACAAGAAGACCATGAGGAAAGGTCCACATGTTCCTTCCTGGAAAACGGGGCAAAAGTAGGTAACAACAAGAGGACTAGCCTGTTCACCAACCAAAACCATCCAGCCACAAAACAAGCAGATTTCAGCGAAGGAAGGAAGACTTGGAGGTGACCTGAACTGCTGTCTCAAGGGCGCTGTCGTGGCAGAAGCTGTGGATCAGGAAGAAGCCAGGCTCTGGGAAGACCTGTCCCACCTGGAGGAGGGTAGCTGCTTAGTCAGGTGGAGCAGTGGTGGCAACATGAAATGACAGAGGAAGGACAACCTCAGCTGCTGCAAGGGCTGATGAATGGCTACCTGGAAGTGCTGTAGTGGAGGCACAACCTACAGCTCTTGCACAAATTTTACTGTGTGATGAGATCTCCATCTCTTGATTGGGGGCTGATGAACGTTAAGAGAGTTCAGCAACTAAGGGGCTGCACTGGGTCTGATTGGGGTGAAGTTAAATTTTCTTTGTAGCAGACAGTAAGGTGCTGTGTTTTACATTTGTGACCAAAACAAGTGTTGAAAACACACCAGTGGTTTAGCTATTGCTGAGTAGTGCTTGCATGCTCAGCTACTGCAGAGCACGGCCAAGACCTTCTCTGTTTCTCACTCTGCTCCCAGCCAAAGTGAGTTTTTTGCACTTTTGCCCTCCTGATTCTCTTCCCCATCCTGCTGGTGGGGAAAGTGAGCCACCACAGAGACATTTAAAGCACACTGGCCAAGCCCTGGATCCAGAAAAGACCAGGCAGGTACCCTCCAGGGTGGAATGGAAAGGAATCCGAAATGAGCGAGACCAGGATACAAAAGAACTCCTTGTTCACCAAATTTGTGCATAAATGAGATACAGGCTCAAATAGTATGTCAACAAAATGCACCATTACCTTGGAAGATTTCTACCAACTAATTTCCACAGGCAATCAGAATAATTTGCTACTGTTCTAGCAAATGAGTTACTTCATATACACTTTGTATATGACCAGTATTAGTGGATTTCTGGCTTATTTGAAATGCTAGTCTTCTGTTCTTTCCACTAGGTGGCAAAAGCTTTTACTTAATAATGATCTAATACAGAGTCTACCTCTAATTCACGGTGACTGTACATTGTGGGACTGCACCCCAAGGAATCTCCTCACCATGGAGAACTCTGAACAACAAATAATTCATCCAGAGCAGTATAATATTCTTCATCAGCAAATCACTAAAAGTGGTCTTGTTAGCTTTCAGGGCTAAAACAGCCCAGCAGCAACCTGCATCTGCTTTTCTGATTTTTTTTTTGGCATAGTATCTCTTCCTCGCATTCCCTTTCTCACAGAGAGCAGGATTGCAGCATATGATCTTGTGTTATGGTTCATTCCCTATTTAACTGCTTTGTGTTGTTGTAGAAGGGGGGTTTTACCTGTTCTAAAGAAGAAAAATTAAATGGCTATCTCGGCCAAGGAACTGCTGAACTCACACAACAAAGCCTGCACGTGCACCGTCGCACTGGCAGACACACTGCACAACGTGCCCAGCAAAAGCATGTGAAAATGCCCAGAGTCCAGTCTTCCTTACCCCCACAAAATTAATCTGTCTCAACAACAGTAGTCAACCATTTGGCAGAAAAACAGGGAAAATAAGTTTGGTGGTAGCTCTGAATTTGCGTATTTCTCTACTAAAACATAGAGCCTGATTCTCCTGTCCCCTCAAAGCGAACTGATGTGTTAGTGTCAAACCATCCACACACAAGACCATTAACGATCTTCTTTTGGGCAATGAACAAAAATAATCTGGAATAATCACACAAAACAGAAAGATTCAGTCTACAAATACTGACACAAAAAGCAGTTAAACACAGATGTCCTTCTGACTTCAAGAAACAAGATGCCTGCAGAGCAGGAGGAGATGCTGTGCCAATGTATGGCATACAGCAGTATGGTCACCTCAACAGCCTCAACTCTCCACACAGGAACTGCTGCACTATAATGCTTTATTTCCAAGTAAAACTCTGGTTTGCAAGCATCAAACATTACAGAGTTGAGTATCTCCCAACCTGTAACTCTCCGTTTTTCTGGGATTGGCTGTAGACACAAGTGGGTCCCATTTCCCTGTGCTGGGTCTGTGGGGAAGGCCTTTGGTAGCAGGGGAAAGGGCTACATGGGTGGCTCCTGTGAGAAGCTCCTAGAAGCTCTCCCGGCTCCAAGTCAGACCCACCTCGGGCTGAGGCTGAGCCAGTCAGTAATGGTGGATGCTACTCTGTGATAATGTATTGAAGAAGGGTACACACAAACCGCAGAGGGAGGAGGGGGATGTGAAACACCTTTGCAGATACCTGGAGTCAGTGAGGAAAGAGGGGGAGGAGGTGGCAGCAGCAGAGATTCCCCTGTAGCCCGCAGGTAGAGGGCAGGCTGTGCCCCTGCAGCCCACAGAGGATCGTGGTGGAGCAGCCCATGAAGGACCACAGCAAGGCAGAGATGGACCTGCAGCCCGTGGAGGACCACGGTGGAACAGAGAGGGACTTGTAGCCTGTGGAGGACCCCAGGCATGGGGAGGTGGCTGCTCTCGAAGAAGGCCGTGACTGTATGGGCAGCCCGTGCTGGGTTGGTGCGCTCCTGAGCCGTGCAGGGAGGACTCCTGTCAGAGAAGTTTGTGAGGGACTGTCTGCTGTGGGAGGGACCTTGCCCTGGATCAGGGGAAGCGTGTGAGGAGTCCTCCCCGCCTGAGGAGGAAGGAGCAGCAGAGACAATCTTTGGTAGAACGGCCTGAACCCCCATTCCCTGTCCCCCTCCACCACTGAGGGGGGAGGAAGGAGAGAAATCGGGAAAGAAGTTGCGTCCGGGAAGGAGAGAGGGGCGGGGGAAGGCTGTTTTAAGATCTGGTTTCATGTCTCCTTATCCTACTCTGTTTTGATTGGTGACAAACTGATCTTTTCCCCCTCAAGCTGAATCTGTTTTTTGCCATGACCATAACTGGCGAGTGAACCTTCCCTGTCCTTGTCTCACCCACCAGCTTTTCTCCTTGTATCATCTCCTCCCCATCCCACTGGGGGAAGGAGTGGGCAAGTGGCCATGGGGTGCTTAGGTCACCGGCTGGGCCTAAACAACGACACTCCCTTAGACCTTCTGCTAGTAGCTGGTGCTATTTAACTTGACACACTCCACAAAAGACCAATGGACAGATCTTATTCCCTCACTTAACTATGACACACTTGCCATCAAGGCCTGGTACTAAAGAATGGACTCTACACTTTTCATGGGATTTGTTTCAACTGAGGAATAGAAAGAACCTCAATAGCTTAAATTTGGTGAACTTAGTGAATGTCTCTTTAGGCTGAATGACGTAAGTGATAAGAGAAAGCACGGAATAAGGAATCTGACTAGCACTCACTATTTTCTTCTTCCTTTAGAATAGGAACTGCAGAAAAAAAATTTTCACAAGAAGTCAGGTACTAGGCAAATGATAATTGTCTTCAGCTAAAATATGACGAAGCCTACTGACTTCAAGAGAGAAAGGAAGAGCTGCACTTCTCTGGAGAACATACTACATAAATATATTGATATAGTCTGAAATCTTCTAGAAATGCTTGTTACTGGGTTTTGTGCATATGACTGGCTAATTAAAAGCCAGTTAAGTTGGCCAGTGGCGCAGACATACAATTCAAGCGGTGGCTTCATCGAAGCTGCTTTTCTTTGACAGTTTCACTTACAGCACTGTGCAAATGCATTAGAAAAACTTTTTTCTGAATTTAATGATTCAGTGAAAACAGAATATAAAATTGAATTACAATGGAGTTACTCTGAAATTAAGCGTTGTGCTTCAAGAGAAAGCAAAACCTGCAAGAACAGCCATTTCCCACGTCAGATGCAAGGTCTGCTCATTC
Source organism: Steatornis caripensis (assembly GCA_013398225.1). Lineage (NCBI taxonomy): Eukaryota > Metazoa > Chordata > Aves > Caprimulgiformes > Steatornithidae > Steatornis > Steatornis caripensis. Next base: position 57,197 of record VZSC01016554.1, on the reverse strand, counting down.
CTCAGTCCATGCTGACGCACGGTTCCACACACAGCACACAGCAGATGCTCTGGGACGCCACGATAACGATGACTTTACCTTCACACCAACATTGTGAGGCAGAAGATTGCAAGCCCTGTTTTAATCATAGCCAGGCAGAAGCAGGAAGGGAAGTCTGAGATGTATTAAATAACTTGCCCAGGGTCATGCCCAGAGCGTACTCCCCAGGATTTGTGCAGGCTCCCTGCACCCAAACACCTACCACAAGATCAAGGTGCACAGACAGAAACCAGCCACTGTGCTCCAGTGTGTCCACGTGCCAAAGTCCATTTCCGTCCCACACACAAAGGGCTGCTCTTCCCGATGTGGAAAAAAAGTGATTCCTACCCAATCCTGCCCAATTTAGTCAGTTTAGTACTATCAGTAAAAGCCAGAAAGTTACTTTTAATGATCTATATAATGGACTAGTTTACCACTTTAAAGCTGTAGTCAAATGTGCATTAGAGAACCAACTGAAGGCTCCTTTTTTTTTTCCAACATAGAAGCTAAAGACCTAATGTTTCCCCACCTCCACATTAATTTCATGTTGCTACAGTATTGAAGGGAGAAGTTACTGTGGCGAAAATCCTCTATCATCAGAGGTACATACCCATTGGCCCTCAGGGCCTACAGTTTGCCTACAAAGAAAGATGTTAAGGGAGAAGTTTAGGCACATGAGGCAACTAAAGGCTGTGTTGAGGCCTTGTAAGGTATGAACTCAGCTGCACTTCCCAGCCTGCAAGCTTTGAAACTTTTTTTTTGTTTTAAAAAAAAACCCAACAACTTTAACCTTTTCAAAAGTAACCTTGCTTCAGTTGAACTAAGTCTTCTCCCGCACAGTGCGTAGAGCCATATATGCAACGCAACGTATAGCATCTATAGTGGGAAGGCTTTATGAACATGAGCTTCTGATGCAGCAGATGCTTTATGCATAAAGCAGAGGCTTTATGAACATGAGCGGATGCAAGCATCAGGTGACCTGGTTGTATTTCACCCCGTTCTGGGAAAGAGAAGCATGCTGATAGCGCACAGGGGGCTCTTGAAGCCCAGAAGTTTAAGTATTTCACATCGCTATATAACTTTCTATTAAATCTTTATTCATACTGTCCAGGTATCTTTTGGTATTAAGCAAACTCAGAGATGTTAATCATCTCTGAAAGCATCCATCTAGCATTAGAAATACCATTATTTTCATTCTCATGTCTACTTCATGGAACTCCAGCACTAAAATTTTGTATTTTTTTTTCCCACAGATAGATGTATACACATAACTGATACTAGATTCAGAAATCTACATTTAAGGAGCTAGAAATTGTATCTCTGATATAACCACTAACAACAACTAAAAGAAAATTCAGAAAAACAAGCATGTCACCAATCATCCTGGTAAGTCTAACTCAGCCAACAGTAGCCAGAAACAACCCTAACGCACAACAACTGGAGTCCTATGCTAGACAAGCATTTGAGCAAGAGGGAGGGATTAATTTGAGAAAGAGGGAGGGATTAATTTTACAATTGTGCAGACCCACAACAGAATTTCACTTGCAATTAGCACTACCTGCAAAGTATAGTAGCAAAATAGTTACTTGCTTTGAAAACTTGAGGACAAACTCTCCTTAAATTAAATGCCCAAAATTAACTTCAAATTTTCCTTTATTGTGAAACCTGAGCTAGAATCTCCCTCGAAACAAACACCTGCTTGGTCAGAATGTAAACATGCCAAAGTACAGTAAAACAATACACAAAAGATCTCCAGTATATGATGCCATTGAGATCTATTTGAACTATAGAAAAGACATAGCTGATTGTCATCACAAGTTGTCACAAACATTAAAACAGGTGGTCTTGGGAAGCAGTTACACAGGATGAGAAGATTTCCCTTTCTAGATCTGTATTTACCTTTGTCACTGTGCAAAACCAAAAGACTGCAAATAGGTCCTACAGGATTAGGACACACATAGTTTCAAGAACTGTTTTTTTCTAATGCACAGCCTTCACTTTTTAGTTTCCTACACCACACAACTGTCCATCTCCTGGTTTTTATTAATTTCTTAAAAGTTCCTTCATTGCTACTTAAAATCCTCATATACAATGGCAGGCAATTAATTACTTTTTGCTACTCTGGAAGGATCAAGGTCACTGAGTTCTCTGAAAATAGCAGCTTGGTACTCAGCGGCAATTGAAAAAGTTACACGTTAGAAACTAAGACCAAGACAAAAAACCTTATGCCTACTGTTTTAATGTAGAGTTGAACTATCGCAGGACTAGCTCACGCACGTCCACATGTCCTATTATAGAAACGGACATAGCAGAACTAGAAAAGACATAAAGACAGATAAAATTGCTTTGCAGGCAGAGACACTGAGAGCAGTAGGACTCTCAAGCTTGGGAAAGGATGACAGGGAGGAGGGAAGGATGTTGCAAACCTGTAAAATCACGAATGGTGGAAAGAAAGCAAGGAAAAAAAGGAAATGATCATTCACTGTTACTTACCGCTTCCTATAACAGAAAAGCAATGGGCACCTAATGAAATTATTGGAGAGCAATTTTATAACAAAGGGAAGTACTTTTTCATACAACACGTAATTAGATTACAGAGCTCATGGTCACAGGATGTTGTGGATGCCAGAAATACAAATGAGACCAAGAATGATTAAACAAATTCATGTTAGAAAAGTCTATCAAGAGCAATTAAAGAAGATAACATGAATGACACACCAAGTCTGAAAGCCCTGAAACTGCCAATTACTGAAAGTGAAAGAGATACAACAGGGGGAGGGCAACTTCATACTAGCTCTGTTTTTTGATTTTATTGCTCCCATAAGTTTCTGCTACTGACCACTGTCAGAGGCGACCCATAAAGAACTACATGAGCCCAAGGTCTGCTGCACACAGCCATTCTTGTAAGCTGATGTACTATCTGGTGATGTACAAAGTGGAACTGTAACCTCTGCAACTCTTGTAAAAGTGAGATCTAGCTTCCAGTTTGCATTGGAAATAGTGGAATTAACAACGTTATTGAAAGACTTTGATAAAAGTAACCACAACAATTATACTGGGTCAGATTTAAAAGCCACAACTGATAGGAGAAGCCTCAAACTGATATATCCAAGCTTCTTTTAAGGGATAGATATATTCGTGGAAGGAAAATCCACAATAAATTTGTTCTGGTAAGTACAAAGATAAACACAGTTTCCTATCCTGAGACACACAATAACCTCATATGACAACAGCAATGCAGGAGTTACGAGACTGTTATTATCCTTACACATTTGACACCTTCAACTGAATATTAACATGTATCTAAAAGGAAGATGTTACTGTTTTTATACTAAATTGTACAGAGCTAACTGCTAGACAAAAATTTCTTTACAGGCAAATACATCTGTCAGACTTAAGTACCTTTATGAATAAGGAAAGAGGAACATATTCCAACCACCACAAAGAGCAGTAACTAAAAGCAGATCTCATTGAGTGATTACTGCAGAGCCGACTGCTCTCGAGGTAATTAACACTGCTTAAATCACAGGCTTTTACATATGACAATTATTACAGTTCAAAAGAGCTCTTATATCTGTAAACGTTTACAGTCTTGCTTCCTTTATATTATTTGCATTCCAGAAAAAAATCAGAAATAGAAAGAGGAGATGATAGCAACATACTGGAAGTAAGATGCTCGTTAGAAATTCATTGTTTCTGCACCAATAACGAACTCTTAGTGAATCCTGCCACCTTCTGAGAACAGCATCAGCCCAGATAAAAGACCGTGGCCAGCACAACATACAATCCTGACATAGCATCTGTAAAGTGATAAACCAGAAGAAAAATAACTAAGTCAAAATAACCTGATCTTTTGCAGCAAAGTTACCAGAAGAAAACAAAGAGAGTTTTCTCTCTCTTCTAAACTTTGACCACCACCTTACCCCTCGGCAAGTCATAAAATAATAAAGCACATCCCAACAAAAGACCTTTAGCATATTACCAAATGAGGCAGTAGATTCGTTCATCATTGCAGGATCCAAGCTGCAAGGTTCATTCCTGTCAAAAAGTTTACTTTTAAAACACTAGAGAAATGAAATACTACTCTCGTGAACTTATGTTTGTTTCCAGCATTTTTGACAGAAATTTTTACAATCTTTAACTGTGTCTTCTGATAGCTGATAGTTTTTAAATTCCCAGCTCCTGGAATCATGAGAAAATTGCAGCTTGTCCACTAAAAAAAAAAACCCCATACAACAAAAAAATCCTCACTACAACCCACAGACTCTCCCATGTCTCCCCCTCAAAAAAAAACCCCGAAAAAATAAAATTAGAATGAAAGCTTAACCCTAAAAGACAAATGTAAAATTGATTCTTGTTTTTGAAGACACATTCTTTTTTTTACTCTCATTTGGGAACAAGGTATATTTGTTTCAAGAAAAATTTATAACTTTGGTTTTATTTAGTTTTTAATTGGTTTCTTGGTTTAAACTGAAGCAATTATTCATCGGTACTACAGCTTTTATAAACGTATGGTATCTGTAAGCATTCCTATGTAATCAAATAGAGGTTGTAAAATAAATGTATTAATAATAAGATAGCAACATCTGAAAACTCCCCTCCCTTCTGAAAAGCCTTTCTGCTTGCAGCACTCACTCCATCCACTTGCCCTATCTGCAGACGGGGTGGTTTAGCAGAGGAAAACAAAGAGAGTTCTACCATGAAAATGCTAGATATATTCCCTCACCTATAGTAAAGCTGCTGTTGTATAACTGAATACATAAAAAGAAAGGTTAAAAAAATACAACCAGTAATTAGTACTACTATAGTATTTCAAGTGTGGTCTGCATGGAGCACGACTTTTAAACGAGTAGATTTTGTATGTTTGGGGTTGTTTTAAATACTGTCAAATAGTTATTGCACTCATGTTCGCAAAATTTGGAAGTAGTGAACATAGTAGATAGCATCTCTACCTACTTCTGGCAGAGATCTGAGGGAGAATCCACCCCTCTGCATCACTCCTGGAAAACCACAACTCTGCCCAAGTCACTGCTCAATTGATTTTATGTTGGGACAGCTGAAGCTCGTCACAGATTAAGAACAGTCTCTCCCAAGTTAAAGAGCTTGACCACCCAAAAGGCAGGTTTGCTCCGGGAAGTGTTAAGCACTCTGGACCATGCACCAGTGTTCTCTGGACCAGCTCCTTGAAACTGAAAACAAAGTGGATATGGACAGAAGACACTGGGAGGAACAGAGAAAGGGGCAACTGCCATACCACCCTACTCCCGAAGCAGCTTCTTTTAAGAAACTGCATTTTCCCTGTGAAGTAATTGTAGGATTAGATAATCTTGGGAAAGAGGAGCTTCCCATAAAGAAGTACAAATGGTATATCTAATGTGCAGAAATCTGGAGTGTAGTTACGAAAGCAAGAATTTAACTATGATGTGAAATCAAGAGAAATACAGAAGAAAGATCTGTAATGATCACATTCATTTTGATAGTTGCATAAGGGCCTTGTTTCTTATATGTATCCTGAATACGCACGGGTAATATAATTCTACAAAGCCCAACACACTTATTTTAGTGGAAAAAACCCAACTCTGTATGAAAAATCAAACAAACTTCTTATTCTATGCCAGTGGAAGCTCAGCCCTGGAATCTCTATTTTTCTGATGTCTCCTTCCTACTTTTCAGATCTCTTTGTTAGAAGTGTTGGTTATGTTTCAGGACAATTAACCGTGGGAAATTAATGTAGTCAGGAGACTACAAAGTTCCTTAGTCAATCCACTAACAGGCTCCAGTGGCAAAAAAGGCAGACTCATTATTCTGGTTTAGTTAAGCAGGAAAGAAAAACAAGGTTAAACACCAAATGTTATCTTGAAAGTCTGCTACAGAGCGTGACAAATGATGCTGGCTTGCCTACAAAAACAATAAAAAAAAGAACTAAATTTCAAATAATTTTACAGAAGCCAAACCAGATCACTATTTCTTATTACTAGTTTGGTTTTGTAAGAGCAAATACAGTTATGCTATTTAATTACAATTCCACAATAAAGACAAAAAGTTGTGTAGAAGTTTTGTGTGAACCAGCTTTCCAACAAAAGATTGTTTTCCTGACCTGGCCAAAGTGATTTATTTATGACTGGCAAAATGAACAAACAAAATGTCCAAAGTATTAGTCAACATTCTTTGACAGATCCCAGTTAAATACTGGCTATAAACCACCTCACATTTCTAACCCCCAAAACCTCACTCAGTATAACAAAAGTTGCTTTACCTTGAACTTTAAGGAATGAATAGGGGTACTTCTCTTGTATTATTCAGGCAGACCTTTTTCTTCCCTTTGACTGCAAGGAAAATAAAGCAGTCCCAGGGGAGGAACTTGAGATGTGTAAAGGAGAAACTAGAAGTCTGGTTCATAAGGTATTTTCAACCTATGTAAAAACCTTTGAGCTTATGGATCACAAGGCTAAAATATCACTTGTCAATTCACTACTGCTATGATGAGCATTCAGAAAGATACCTTTACAGTATCAACTGCACGCCATGCACTCTGCAACTTAAGCTGTCAGATACCAGCTGATCTCCCCACTGCGGAGAATTTCTATTAACAGACAAAATAATTGTATTCAATATCCAGACCTAAGTGACATTCTCAACCAGAGCTACAAAAAAGTAAAACAGAAAAGAAGTGTTACTCACAGTTACTAGATGCTCCCATATAGTTCAACATGTACTGATCTGCTACCAGCATCCTTTAAGTTTGCTGTATACATGTCCCAACAGCTTCATATTCTCCTTCTGTGTAGCATCTCCAACTCAAACATGGGAAAATACACTGCTGCGTTTGAACAGACACTTACTTAATTAGTCTAATGAGGAACGGTGCTTTGGGTGGGATAAAAGAAAAGCCACCCCCATTCAACTGTCAGTAGATGTAACAGAGGAAACACCACATGTTGACCATATAAATTACTGCGTTTTCTAATAAGCCAGGAAAAAATGAGAGGGATGGCTATACAGGAATCACAGCAGCATGTGCATAGTGCATTCCCTACTGAATTGATTCCAGCTTGCAAGACACTGATGTATTTTTTCTGACTGACTGCTCAGGAGACAAGCTTTTGAAACAGTACTTTCAGCCCACAAGCCTTTAGATATCAATCACATCAAGATTTAATCAGCTCAACTTTGGACCAGAATAGCCCTCCTCACCCTGCAAATCAGGAAATACATTTATGTTGGGTTTTTTCTCCTTAGATGCCTGTATAGACACGAAAAGAAAAGGCTTCTAAAAATGTATGGCAAAGACCCACTCTTTGAAGAGAAAATTCTTCTTCAGGCTGCTAGCCTCAGACTCCCCGAAGGTGCATTGCAGCAACAGTAGAAATTGATTTAGTGAAAGGCTTCTATTAGTGAGAGCGCTGCTCTCATCGCAAAGTCCCTCCCCTTGCTATAATCAATAATTTAAGCAAAGCCAACAATCATGTCAGCCAAAATGACCAGGGTAACTTGACTGTCTCTTACTTGCAGAGTAGAAGTAAAATTACATTAAAGTCTGAACGGGAATGTCTTCTAATGTAAAAATTAATTTGGCCATTCTGATTTGTGCATTTTGGCTTCCATTCTGAGAAGGGAAGGAGGGATGTGCTCCTTTGTTCCTTACTGAAAACTTCTCAGGTTCAGGAAAGAGCCAAAAATCCACTTCTAAAAAAGTAAAAGAATCCATAACCTTAGAGTATTTTATCAGTTATGCACAAACAAAAAATGTGCTTTACAGATTTACAAGTCTTATTTGAATGTTACGACAGTGCTACTATACCTATCTCTCAGTGCACTGCAACTCTGAATTAGTAACTGAAGAAGTGTTGCACATTTAAATTTAGCCGTGCAGAATCTCAATTCAAAAGCAATTAAAACCAAGGTAATAGGAACATTAATTTAGTTACTATTACATTATGACACTGTTTAGGAAAAAGGTTTCACTAAGAAACAGTTTCACGAATAGTTCTGAGACTGACTACTTCAAGGCTTTTGCTTGAAAATCATATCAGGTAATAAATTAGTCCAGTGTATCAAATGATGTACATGTAAAATGATCAACATAACAAATAGTGGTTAAAAACAATCCCTGTAACACAACACCATATAAAACTGGATAAAAATGGCCCAGAAACACTATGAGCAGGGAGCAAAAATACATGATTTGGATTTGGGGTTGTTCTCCCCCTCTCCCCCAAAGGATTTCTCATCACTGAAGTATCACGGATAAATCTACTGTGCAAAGAGAAGGACACACACTGCTAGGCTTTAGAAATCCAGATCTCCGACACTAGAAGAAACCCACTTAATGTCATTATCTTGAGCTCTGTGGCATCCTGATATTGGACATTTATGACCTAATGCTGAGTACCCAGGGGCTCCATACATCTCAAAATGAAGCAATTGAGACTTAATGGCAAATGTATGGGATTTGTTTAAAAAAGGCTTCACGTCCCTTAAGGCAGGGACCGTACATCCACTCTCAAGCAAGGACTGAGTTCAGAGCAAGGTCTCTGCAGCATGCCAAGTCTCATCACACAAAACCTCTCCTGGCCCACGGAGTTGGCTCAGTACTGCCCTGAATCTACCCACCTTCTCTTGACGCAGCAGCAACGAGCCCAAGGCTGCCTGCAGCACCATCTAGTCCACATCTTGGTACATGCTTTAGGTTTCTGTGTGTTTAATAGCACAGCTTGCAACAGCACAGTTGTGACTTAAGGGAACCATGACCCCAATTCAGCCAATCCCATGTCGTTAATTAAAGCTGAATTAAATTTCAATCAGCTAAAGCTGACTTGTGTTAAGCACGTAAGGAACCAGTGCACTGGGAAACTGGGGTCTAAAGGAGCCGCTAACTTTGAGATTAAGTTCTCAGAACTTCTGTGAAATAACATCCCAGCCTCAAGCACACAAATTCCCCAACAGTCACTTCTGCTGCTCTACTCTCAGTCTTAGTCCATCCTATTTATTGTCGCTGTCTTTGTGCTAGTCCCACTTGCCTAACCTACTGACTACAAACACCCCTGCTTGCTTCCAGCTCCTGCTTATTCCAGCTTCCCCTCAGTTTGTGCCAAGTTCTCCTTTATCTTCACAGCTGCAGTTACTCTCCTTTTGCTTCCTCCTTCAGTGGGTCCCTCCTCTCAACAAGCCTCCAGGTCATGCTCCCATCTTCCAACCTTTCCTACCTTCCTCTCCCACCCCACAACTCTTCTTATTCCCCCATCGGTTTTCTCCTCTGCTGAGAGCGGCAGTGAGACAAGCTCACCACTGCTACTGGTGTTGCTGCAGATGCTCAGAGATGCCACCGCAGCAGCCCAGGCTTTGAGTTTCCACTCTGCGAGGGATCTAGCTGCAAAGCGACAGGAATCACTTCTGAGCAGGAAACTCCCAAAACTGTACCAGCCACCCTCGGGATTGTACACCTAGATGAATCGCTGCTACCCCAGCAACTTGTGAGATTCTCCAAAAGCCCAGGGGCCACTATAAAGACCAGAGACCATTCTGCCAAGCAGCAATACTGTTTCTCTACCATAGCTCCTACAGCTGAGACACCAGAGCACAGGAGATGATAAACAAGCAACCAACCAGGCTGCAAAGAACTCTGGAGCACACAGAACCCACCCAGTAGAATATACCCATGTTCTCAGCTTGCCGCAGGTTAAGAATCCTCCCAAAGGTACACTGTTTTTCCCTTCCCCACAGATTTCTACACCCATTTCAAAGCATCAATCAGGTGGACTGAATCTTGGCCTGAGTTCTATGCAGCATTCAGAAGTGCTGAGACAGAGGTTTACTGGATTGATTTTGGTAGTAATTTGTTATTACTTGCACAGCTTTATGAACTGCGAACTTTTTTTTTTTCTTTTCTTTAAGCAGGGGCAGCTAGTCTGATATTCGTTGATGGTGGCTTTTCATCTACACAACGTCCTGCCTTACCATCCCTCTGAATGAGCTATCAGGATCCTGACTTTTCCCCATTACCTTCCCTGGTTTCTTTTCTGTGGTTTGTTTTCCCTCCCTCTTTGCTTGGTCCTGTGTCCGACTGGACCTGAGCAATTTCCACGGTCTCATGAGAGACCTGTGAAGACACACAATCCTAGGCATGGAAGAGGTTTTTCAGCAAGATGCATTCAACCTCAGAGAAGACATGCAGGATCCAGAATTACTCCTGTCCATGTCTGAAACAACAGAAGCTTGAAAAGCTTCAAAAAATAGTTTGTCAGTTTAAGTACCAGACACAATTAAGCTATTCAGCGCATCTGAAACTCAAGTTTTCACTAAAGATGGCTCAGAAGAGTCTTCCACTTTGCTACAACATAAAACAAGCCCTTTATAAAAAGCACTTCCTAACGTCTCTTAACATTACACATCAATGTAAACTGCACTACGGAATTAGGGGAAACTTGCAGTGCCCTGAAGATCTTGTGAGCTACTCTATAGCTTCCACCCATACAGCAGTACGATGCTGGCATTCACTTTCCTGGCATTGTCTCGCCACAACCTCTATTCCCCACTGTTGCCTTTCACTTTCCCTCCCTGGTACTCCGCGTGTTCCAGCAGCCAGACCTGCAGGCATTTGTTTACCCCACAACTGTACATTTTACTGAGTAGAAAATACTCATTTTTAAAAAACTCAAAATCATAACACTGCACTTATACAAAGCAGCACTCTGATTTTGTTGAGATTAGGAATTATGTGCTTTACTACGCTAGCAAGGAAAGGGTCCCTGAAAAGCACCAAACAAGAAATGAAGTACCAAGGACAAAGTAAGCAGCTTGTTAAACTCTCATCAAGTGTTCAGTTCAGCTGGAATAATATCAAAATTAATCAAGCTGTGTCAGTTAGGTCAGGGCCACATCTGACACTATTTTAGCCAAAGTACTGAGCTAGGCACAGCAATGCTCTGGTAGTCAAAGCACAGCCACTAGAAGGCAACTCTCTTTGAATTCAATCTCCTCCAGCCCGGGAGCACTCAGGGAGAGATGTCATGCTGGGAAAGAGCTGTGTTTGGAAAGAACATAACAAACCAGCCTGTGGTTGCTCCTCCAGCATGCAAGTTCTTGCCTCCTGTCTGCTGCCTGCCTTGGACACCAAGAAGCATCTCAAAGGACACCAGGCAGGCAGTTGAATCAAACCCTCCCTAGGGAGGAAAATGAATGGCTCCGAAGAAATAAAGAATCGTTCTTTATCTGTTTGGCAAACAGTAAGTTATGAAATTGCAACCATGACCATACAACACGTCCTGGAAAACCTCTTCTATAGTCCCAAATTCTGGTAATGGCAAGCAGAGTTTGGGAGAGAACGCTAATCACTACTGTATAAAACATTTATCCTTCCACTCCTGAATTTAAGCACGTTAATTCACTTTTACACACCTATTTTTATTAACTTTCCCAATTCAGAAGGGTGCTGATCACCCCTCCTTACTATGGAAATTTTGCGTTTCAAGTCAGAGCACTTATCTGAGTACTCAAGATACAGATTCAGGTAGCTCCAATGAGAACCACAGGGTTAAACCAGCCTGACTGTCTAAATGCAGCAGTGGCCTCCCTGTGCAACTGACAGCAGCAGTGTGTACTTGAGAGAGTCACCTTTCAAGTTCAATTTATTATCAAGTTCCATTTATTTTGTGGCCTTCTACCAGTAGAACCTGAATGCTGATCATTACCGTGAATATTGTGTGAATGTATAGCCTTTTAGGTTTTACTTCTTTGAAACTGGTTTACTTTTTCTTCCCTAAAATCCTCTTATAGGGCTAGCTAGAAGAAAGATAAACATGCAGTTAGTTACTCCACATACAGAATGTTACCTACATGAACACTGGGCATACACAGCAATTGTCACCTTCCCTATTTCATAAGAATTCAGCAAATGGTCAAGTCTGAGACTATGAAACATGCACTGTTCTCGATACATGGTTATTAGTAACATGCAGGATTAAAGAAAACCAGCTCAATACTAAAAGTTGACAGGCCATTAGGATGCAGAGAGGGTGTGAATTAGAGCCTCTTATTTCCGAAAACTGGATGTTTACCTAGAACCCTACAATTGTATAGACGATAATATATTCTTTCTCTAGTATTATAGGACAGTGTAACTGACTGTAGTCCTACTACCATAAACCTTCTTCCACACTCAGGAACACACAAAACATGTTCTGTAGTAAATAACATACTTACTGTCTATGTCAGATAGGTACTGCAAATGAAAAATGGTGCTTTTAAGAGGACATCCGTTTTAATTTTGTCAAAGATGCTACTTAAAATCAGAAGCAGAACTTGACTATTGGTGTACATCTGACTAGTTCATGATTTGCTGTAATTTTTATTGTATTAGAGGGCTATTTCTACCCAGACATACTGCTATTTCAGAATACCAGGCTCTATTTACAAGAGTGACACCCTTGATCCCCAGGGGTCAGTCTCATCACTGTCATCTCTGCACTGGGTTCAACTTGTTTATTCATAACCAGCTATTAAACTGCCCTCCCGGATTTGCTCGGAGATCAGCAGCAGACAGGCATTTGTACACAGCAGTCACATACAGAGGCAGCACTAAAAAAGAGGACATTTGTACTTTTGATACCCCCTTGAATGACATTTTCAACCAGGGAGAAACAAGCCATTACGTGAGCCAAAGGCTGAGATGTTGGGGAGCCAATGAGGCTGCTGCCCCTCAACAGTCTTCCGAAGCTCTGAAGAGAGAAAGGAAGGCGACTGTCCCAGAGCAAGAAAAACCTGCATCTCTCTAGCATTGAGTGCCCCCCATCTCAGGGACCTTCCTATCCCCTGCTCTGGAAGGGGGCAGGGGTTATTCAAATTAAGATAAACAGGAAGCAAAAGCAAATTCCAGTATTTTTCTTGGCTTTCAGGCAAACTGAATTCCTTTTTTTTCCTCCAGATAATTCTCATTCTTAATTCATTAAAGATTATTAAATAGAGCGCTGCATTTTACTAAGGAGAGATAACTTTCCACTGGAACCGTTCTTCAGGTGATACGAGGTTTAAAAATGTGCCTGCCTTCTACAGACGTTCTGGTGAGCTTCACTCACCAAAAAAAAAAAAAGCCACAACCAGAAAATGGCACTAACATCATCCTCATCCTCCCCTAGGTTGGGGCCACACAGATTCATAAAGTGTAGATGAAACTGGTGAATACATAGAGACAGACAGAAATAATAGGTAGAGGGTATAACAACACAAGATGCGTTTCCTTTGAAAACTACACTAAGGAAATTTTCTGGGAAGGGGTGAGAAAGCATTTGCCATGATTTAAAACTAGCTCTGTGCCATCTGCAGTTTTAAAGACATACGGAGCTGGTCTTTGGTAACCCACAACATGCTCTCTGACTGACAGCAGAGTCAGTTGGATGGGTGCAGTCGGTCCTGAGACCAGTGGAGGACAGCTAAAAGTCCTTACTAAAAAAAAAGTCTCCAAAAGCTAAAGTCAACGTAGTTCCTGTCAAGAAGCAGACATAGATAATTTCTTTGGAGGAGAAAGAAGAGTTTCCTCAAAACACAGTTCTTAGACTGTACTGTGCTTGTGGTGGTGTTTGGTGCCCCTGTTATTAATGGGCTCTATTACATTTGTTTAACATTACTAATCAACCACATTAATATTTGTTTAATATCCAGCCAGTTGTTTTGCATCTTTAAATTGGGTTGTCTTATTTTTGCCTCCTCATTCGGAAAGAGAGTCAAGTCTCTCAAAAACCTCTTTTCATTAGACCACAAATAAAAGTATCCTGCCCTAAGGAGAGTTCAGGAGGAATTTGTCTGAACAGTGATGCATCCACAGTGCAAACAATTAAGCTTAACAGTAAATTTTTCGGGGCCTTTGATTACATACCTCCAAAAGAAAACACACAAAAAACAAAACAAACAAAAATACCCCAACACAAAACAACATTAAGTTTTCCAGGATCTGAATAACAAATTGTGTTAGAGAAGATGACAACAAAACAATGCAGAAGCCCTGGTAGCAGTATATTGTCATTTTCAACAGTGTCCTCTCAGTAAAATGATATTTCTACCACATTCCTATGTACGCTAAAGGGCTAAATATAATCTATGGATTGAACATTAATAATACTTCCGGTGTCTGCTAGATTACACTCTTTAACGGATTAACTGTTCTCAAAACTGTTTTTTTTTTCCCTTCCCAGAAGCCATATGACTGTCCACTTTTGCAGATTTTTCTCCCAGATGCCTTTAGTCCCCAACACTTATTACCGGAGCATAAGCACAAGGGTTGGAGAGTACTGAGCCATGAAGACCCCACATGATGCTCTCCTCCCATCCACATGCAGCGGCATCAAGGAGCCCTGGCCATGCCCAAAATGCAGTCTTCCAGGATGGGCACCACCACGGTTCACTGCATGACTCCCCAGATGGAAGGGCTTCCCTTCACCCATGCTGGCACACAGGGACAACGAGGAATGAAAGAGTGCAGTAAAAAGACTTGAAAGATCTACTGGATGGGAAAGCACCACATGCCTTTGGAGCAGATGGCCTGAGCAGGCTGGGGCAACACCTCCACTGAAAGGATGTTTAAAACCAGATCAGACAAACAGAAAAGAGCCAAGATACCACCAGTCCTTGCTTTCTGAGGTTTCTTCTTGTCTGCTCCTAAATGTGGGCTCTCATCTGCTCCGTGACCTCAGAGGGACTAGACACGGCCTCCTAGGAATCTCTCAGGTTTTCAGTCAACCACCACTGACACAAACGCACTGGAAGTATTTTCTGCTTGTGGGAAATTACTTCTCTGCCTCCAGCATGGCAGAAGGATGCAAGGGGCTTCAGGAAGCACCACATGTTACTCAGTTTCCTTCAGCACTTCCAACTCAACCCACTGCTGTAGCACCCAAGTTATCTGGCAAGTAAGGTAACTCCTGCAGCTTGACCTGGCGTGGTGAGAGGTGAACGCTTGGCGATTGGCACCACAGTAACTCAAGCAAATCTTGGGAAGGAGACGGAAAAGGCACAGATGACTACAATGCAAAACACTGAACTGCTCTTGACTGTGCCTCAAAAAAATAAAATTCAGTTCATTTACTCAACTTCTATTTCACCGCTTTATCATTCTTCAAACATTCTTCCATATATATGAACCTGCCCATGGATGGCACATTACTCAAATACGGAAGGCTAACGCCTCTGAGAATAACCAGAAAATTTCCCCCCAAACAAGTCTGGAGATAGTTGCAGCAGTTGCGATTTCTGCTTTTTCTACACCAGCAGCATTGCTTTTTGCACTCCCCTTTTCAGCCTCCCAGAAGGAGCTGCAGGGGAGCCTGAGAAACCGGCCTGTTTTATCATGGCCAAAAGCTGTCCTGGCATTCACAACTCAACGTTTGATTCCTTAGCTCTCTTCTGTCATATCAATTCATAGTCCACTTTGGAAAGAAACTGGAAACAATGAAACAATTTTATCAGAGTGGAGGTAAATTCAAGATAGCCAACAATCCTAAGGGACATATGTCTACAGGTGTTGTGATGGTTGAGTGTTTTTAGAGTCCATGAATACTGACATATACAGGCACCTTAAAACGAACGATCCAATCCGGTATGACAGGTCTTATGTCCTACTGGGTGCTCTCTGTCAGTGACCAAATGGATAAGAAAGAAACGCCTCTACCACTTTGATCTTGAAAGGCAATTTTGAGGTTTTTGAGGGCTTTTTGTTTATTTTTAACTCTTTTCTTACAGAAACTGAACTTAGATATTTGGACATCTGCTTTTCTATAACTGTCTGTTTATAATACATTGGTTGCTAGTATGGTGAAGGCAGAATAGAATTTTAAAAAGCCCTTTATTCTGCTTTAGAACAGTGGTGAGCTCTGCAGGCTTTATTAATTGATTTTTTTTATTTTATTTTTTAAAAACAAGGAAACCCCCCATACTCAGCAGGGGAAAGTTCTGCTGTATTTCCATAGTGCAAACAAACCGGAGCTGAGCTGACACTTGGTTACTTAAATAAGCAAACTTCCAACACCTCAAAACAGCCCAGAAAATCCCCCTTCCCAAGTGCTGAAAGAGCTCATACACCATACAGTGGCAACACACATGTGAAAAAAAATCTTAAACACATTATTTAAAAAGAAATAAAACTTATGCTAGCTCTTAGCATCTTAGGCCACCCTTACTCAATTAGACTACTAGGAATTACTCTAATTCAGTTTTCAGTGAACATAAATTTTCTACTCACAGTTTCTCATTACCAAACCTAGGGCAAATATGAAGGCAGAAGGAGCAAACAAGCTCACCATTAAGTGATCTAAACACCTCCTATCGAGAATTTCTCCAGAAAATGTTATCAGTGATGCCACACATAGGTATCAAGTATCCCAAGAAATAATATTAACTCAAACAGCAATTTTAGTAAACTGAAAACTTTTTCATTTTGCACGTGAAGACGTGACTTCATGAAAATTTTCTCTCCTAGCAGCAAAGGTCTGTTACATATCAAAAAGAAGATCAGAAGATTCATTATATGTCACATAGTGGGGATTTCTGGTTGCAATTTTAAAAAACCCTACACATTAAAATAAAAATCACTATTGTTGTAATCCTGCATGACTGACATGTAATGCAGCTGCGGATTTGGACCTCCAAACAGTGTATAACCTCTGTGCTGTAATAATGAAATCACTTAAAATACAAATAATATGAGATTCATTTCTTTAGCCCCAAATCACCCTCGAGAATTGGACTACCCCCCCTCATTTTGACAAAGTTGTACCTTTATATACTGGCTTAGATATAAAAGCGTCAAAGACCAGTAACTAGAGTAAATGAGATCTCTAGAGTTTTACAAATAATACAGATGTGTTGTAAATCACAACAGAGCCAGTGCAGAAGCCATCATTACTATTCAAATAATTGATGAGCCCAGGCTTCCAAAATACGAAACGCCATGGTTTCAGCTTCTGAGATGCTGTATGGAATTGCTGCAGAAAGAAAAAAAACCACAGAAATTAAATGACTTTTGGGAGGACTTTCTTAAAAATAAAAGAATATCATTAAATTACTTGGGGCAGAGGGCAGATACAAAGATTTTTATTAGAAAAGTAAAAATCTTTGCTGAACCTAGAAATTATCACTCAGAAAAGTTTGGGGTTTGTGTGTATGCAGCTGTCAGTACTTTAGCATCTCCAGACAATGATGTACTTCTCACAACAGATACCCACTGATTACTGAAGAGCAATTATTTATAAAATAGAAAAAGGTGCAGTTAGCATATTTTTAGGACCCTGTCTATAGCACTCACCAGTGCCTTCCCTAAAGCAGCAGTAAAGCCGCTAGGATCGATCAGGAGGCTGCCAAGTGTTCCCAAGCAGACAAGCAGTTGCTTGCAAGCCCAGCACTTGTGTTTCGATGCAATCCACTTCCCCACTGAAAGCACTGCTAAATCGCCTCTCTCCTTCCAGCCGCCAGCTGAGAGGAGTTAAGCAACATATTTCTAAAACAGTGCCTGTGAGCAGCCTTTACTTGCGTACCTGTTTCGTCGGGCGAGCTTGGCGAGGCACTGTCCTGGGACAGCGTAGTCCAGCTGGAGTCCTCATCGCTTGGAGCCAGGTTTTGGATCCTATGGAGGGCACAGTCTGTTTTGGCCCCAGTTTTTGGGTGGTCTTTCTTAGTCTCAGGGCTTGATGACACTGTGGCAACTTGGCCATCGTCTGGGCTTGACAGCTTGTTTTGTTTCCGGGGCAGGACTTCCCCATTCACAACAACAGTAGAAGCCTGGCTGTTGCTTTGTGCAGATTTATCTTCCATTGTAACAAAACTCTGCTCTAGCTCTCTAGCAGATGTCTCTAGATCCGCATAGTAATTCAGGAAGCTCTTGGTCCTCCTTGGCTGCGAGGGTAGTATTTCACAGCCAGAGGAATCCTGCGGGATCGGCTCTTTGCCTTCAAACTTCTCGGAAGTTATGTTTATGCCCGCAGTGGTACTGAGGTTTTTGTTGGGATCCTGCTGTCCCTGCTCGGCAGCTTTCCTGAGCTGGTTTTCTCCATTCTTCACCAGCTTTATATTGGCAGAGCTGTTCCCCAGAAGGGGCTGCGCTGCTGGATCGGAAAGACCCATGGCTGTCTGAATGTTAGTCAGTGCGTATTTTTTCCTGCATTTTGGAGGAGTGCTGTTCTTGGTCTCCGTGTGCCTAATTTCTGCATTCAGAAGTTCGTTATGTGAGGAGCGCAGGTTAAGGGTGTTCGGTGGGGTGGCGGGGTTGTTGCGGTTCACAACATCTGTCGTGCTGCTGCTTGCCATAAACACTGCCAATGCGTCCACGCCAGAATCAACTAGAAAAGCAAAAGAAACAGTCGTGAAATACATTCATTATATACACTATTTTGCTAGAGATTCTGGTAAAGGAGTGCAGCACTTTACATAACTGTTATACACTAGGAAAATTACCACAACCTAAGTGGGTAAGGGAACAGACAAAAGCTTAGCTTATTAAATAAGAAAAACCAGAGGCAGAAAAATATAGAGAGATCATCAGGACCATGAAGCTGAGAAAAAGCAGAAAGGTTGACCCCATAATAAGGCAGTTTTAAGGCAGTTTTTTCATGTCTTGTTCTGTTGCAGGAATGCTTGAGGACAGGAGAGATGCCCTTTGCAAACGCCTGGGAGTCCAGAAGTCATCCTTAGCATCGGTTCACTTTAGTATTGCATCTCTACCTCAGATAAGGAAGAGGGGAAGAAAAACTTCAGCGCTCATCAGTAGGAAGCAGAAAGTTTGAGAAATTTCTAAGCAGACCACAGACAGATGCTGCCTTTTTCATCTAGCATAGAATTCAAGTACTGTTAATTTTAAGCCTGACTGGCCAGACAGCTGTTCCCTCTTAACACCTGCCTTTTCTTTGCTCTTTGTCTGTCTTCCCCTCTAACCCCCTACCCCCCTCCTTTTTTTTTATTTTTGGAAGAGGGAAGTAGAGGGTCAGAAGGCAGGGAATAAAAAAGAGAGTATTTCACAATACTGTATTTGATTTCTGTGGGGAAAAAAAATCCCTTGACAAAATATCCTGCTCTAATTCAACCAACCTTAAAAAAGGGCTGCTCCAGGGATGAAGGTGGCTCACTGTTTCTGCAGCTCACAAAGTTCAAACTTAAGGATAACATGAACATCCTAGGGCAGGGTACACATATTCCACAGTTAAATAAAACTATTCTTTTGTCTACTTGTAGACAAGGTTTTGATTTTTATTAGACAGGGGCACAGCTCACATTTTGAAAAATACTGTTTGTTGAGGGAACAGACCTTTTGAGTATGAAAAAAATGATCAAAAGTATATTTTTTAAAAGCTATCATTTGTTCCTGTACTGCCTGTTTATGACTTCCACTGATCTGCACAAATATTCCACGAACACCTCAATTTACTGTAGTAGTCACTGTTGTTTGTACCTGGCAACCAAATTAGAGGCCAATTAATAAATCACTCCCATCTTGCCACAGCATGAAACACCCCTCTGTTGTTCCTAATTCTCAGATATCACTCACTGCTTATATTGCACATAAAAACATGTCTGGGGCTTATCCAGGAATGAAAAGCTATAATTTGAGCTAGCTGATGACAGATCATTCCAGCCGAGTTGTGCTGCATCCTTCTACATTTGATATATGACAGAACTACTGCTGTACAGATTTACAAGAGATTAAATATATGGGTTTTAAAAGAATATATACATAAACACAGAATGAAATGGAGCACTTCAAAATGTTGCCTAAATGCACGCACAGCTCCTAGTGTTCCCTCCTCTTTGATGTGCTCCTGTCAGAGATGTACACTTCCAACCGTCACTCCTGTCTATTTAAAACCTAGTAGACTAAGTATATTCTTTGTTCCCTGAATCACCCTTGAACAACTCCTAAAACTTGTTCAAAACAGAACTTGATATGAAATATGAAAATTTGTAAAATTTAGTTTGTCTGTCATTTCCTCCAGGCCCAGTCAATCAAGTCCAGACAAACTCCAAATTCTTCAGAAGGCAGATCACCAACCCCATGCACACTGTGCAAAAGCCATCAGCTTAAGTAAGAGTTAACACAGTCCTATGCACAATTTCAGCTTTAGTACAAAAGACTTCTAAAACACAACCATCATGTAATTTAAAGGAACATTATAAATGTCCTTCTCATAAATACATCAACAAATGTTGCTTTCTGCATCTTGGCTAAAACCAACCAAGCAAGGTTGGTTGCAAGCAAGCAACACGCAATGCAAGCAAGGTCACATCTGATACATAATGTAACCAAAGCACATGTTTTAATCTAAAACCAGGAAATGGTCTGTGTTTATGGACTGGTTGCTTTATATTCTTTCTGAACCAGTTAAAAGTCTGACAATCTAGAAGTCACATAAAAACCAAATTAATAGGGCAGGACAATTCTGACCCACTATCTGACCTTTAGAACTTATGGAATTGCACAGTATCTATGGATTTCACTAGACCGTATTTTACTTTATGCTCAGCAAATTACAACAAGCATTTATTTTTTTCATCAACGCATGTAACTGCCACAATCTGAGACAAGACTGAAATTTATTCTTCTCTTCTGTTACAAGTGAGCTGCTCCAATCAATGTTTGCCACTATTTTTACCACTGAACAAATTTCTTAAGAAATAATCCTCCTAGATAAAGCTTAAGTATCTGCCTGCTGGATTACCTTTAGCCAGTCTCCTACTATTAGCATTTAACTTATCAAAAATATTCTAAGAATAAGCACATAGAAACACTGAAACAAAATGTAGTATGTTTTACTTATCTACTTCATAAAGCTCCCCCATGGATTTATGATGAACATTGGCACATTGATCAATGACTGAGTCAAAGTCTCCAGAATTCTTTGCAACTCAAGCAGTGTTTTTAAAGTCATGTGCTAAGTTGGGTTGGTGTACGATCATAAGCAGAAAAATGTCAAAATGAACCTTTCACTAGAAAGTACCTGCCATCCTGACCTCGTTTCAAATGGTCTGTTGATCAAATCATCACAATCAAATGATCGGTGAACGCGCAAACAGTACCACGAGGTGCGCACAGAGAGGAGCGGGCTGTCCTCTGATGGTACAGGCGTCTGCACGGTGGCTGTCACCCTGCACTCCCAGCCATGCTCTGGGATGCATGCAGCCAGCTTCCCTCAACTCTTGGAAACAAATATAAAGGTGGGAAAAAGGGAAGCAACAAGAGGCAGTAAGATACTAAGAAATACAGATGGGAAGGGGCAGGTCTTGTGTCTGAAGGGCAGAAGTTGCTATCAGACCAGGACTAATGAAAGTGCTGGAAAACATTTGAATGCAATGAAATGCTTAAATGCACTGAAAAAAACCTAGATTGCATAGAACAGCATAAGGAAGAGCAGCGACAGCCTGTCCCTTATCCTCTATACAGGACACAGTGATGCTCGAAACACATCACTTTTCCCAGAGCAAGCAGATCCCACTTTCTAATGAGACACTTCAAGGAAATGCAACTTTGTCCGTGCCTGTAATTTCAAGACCAAAATTCCAATTGCCGACTTCCGTATCTTTTGTTTTGTCTCTCCCACCGACCCTGACTCCCTTGCCATAAGGGTACCTGACATACACCGGTGCCGCGCCCCTCACCAACTAGCCAACACCCTGTGCCTGGGGTCCTGCACCCAGGCACCCTGCTGCAGGCAAACCCTGACCCCCCTGCTCAGGCAGCTCCTCATGTTGCCTGGCCACCGGCAAGGACAACGCTACTGGCACAGGGCACCCTTTTTTCAACTCCTCTGCCTTCTGCTGAAAAGCAAACACAAACGGACAAGCAGACCAGCAATCACTGAGTTAGTACGTATGTCTCAGCTACAGCAGATGAACAGTCGTAAGTTATAAGGAAGTAAAAATAGGGTATTATAAGAAAAATATTGGACTCTGGTGAAAAAAAAGAATAATTAGGATATTATCATTACTGGGAATAATAACGTATTATTAAAGTGTTGCTGCTTAAAGACAGCACTTAAGTAGGTAGGTGTGTCATAGCAATTGATTAATGATTTTAGCTTGCTTACTTTTTGAAACAAATCAGTCTCAACTGCATCCTTCTAATGTTTAGAAACATACCTACAGATATAGATTAATACACTTTCACCACTATAATGTGTTTAACACAAAGTAGTCCCAATTTTCTAAGCATCACCATAATAAAAATAACACTATTACTTGAATGGCTTTTACTGATGATTTTCAATCTTGTCATAAATCTTACAGAGCTAGGAGGAGGAAAGAGAAAATGCCATTGTAAACAGAAAACAGCGCGTGACCAATTTGTCTCTATCTCCAGTAAGACTTTTTTGCATTGTATTGTCTCTATAGGAATCATTTCTGAAAAGCTGAATAGTTTATTCAAAAACGCACTGTTAAAAAGAAAGCGTGTGCTCTCTTTCATGTGTAAGTGCAAAACGAAAGCAAAATATGGGTCTGGAAAAAAGAAGAAGAAGAAAAAGAAGAGGAAAATTTCACATATTTGCATAGCAGAATCTTTTAAAGGGCATCTGACCTGGAAGTACTTCTGACATGGCTCACGGGGCGTCAGCAATGCATCAGGAAATAGATTATAATTTGAAATCTGAAAAGAGGGATCATTTAAGAATTAAAACCAAAGGAAAATACAAAATAAAAATACCACATTTCAGAAGCTCCTGAGAGATGTTAAGCATTCTAAACAAACCCCAGTAACGTAACAGTAAGGATCTTTTGAGCTTTCAATGATATTTAAGTCAATAAAGTAAGGGAGAGGCTACTCTACAGCAATGAGAACAAGCAATTAAAAGTAACTATAACATTCTTCTTAACGTGTGCTCTACTAGGAGCACAAGTTCAACAATATTCTCCAGTTTTAATCAATATACTGTAGAAAAAGTGTTGTTATGTTAGAAATCCTGTGGTTTTCTCCCAATTACCCAACTACAGCTTACTCAGGAAACTACACCAACACTGGTAAAAATAAATACAGCAGTAAGGCACGTTCACATGAGAATTTGCAGAATGAGATCCAGTACATAAAACCAAGAAGCACAGTCTGCAGGGTTGACGTCATATGAGGCAATGATAAAAAGCAAGCCGAGCAGTTATCTCATCTATGAGACCCCTTCCTCCTGGCCATCTTCTCGTAAGCAAACCATTTTGCCTCAAAGTCTCTGGTTTGGATGCAAAGGACACATACACTGGGAGCCAAGGTGTTTCTATGCACCTATGACTATTTCTGCATTGTGTCTAGAAAACATAGGAAAGAAATAATACAAATCTTTCCACACAGCAGATATCCCTTCTGTAAGGATATCTGTTGAATACAAAATGTTTCATGACAAACTCGTGCCATGAGGCTACAGCCTCAGATCCTGTACACTTCGGCTGCAGTTAAAGACTAAGCAGGTTGAGAGAACGCCTCCGTTACACAATGACTGCAACTCAACACTAGCTAACTCCCTCTGCTTTGAAGGGTGAATCCCAGTGGTTAAAACATTAATTCTTAATTAAGTATCCTAACACACTGTCTTCTCACATCTGCATTCTTCAACTAGAACCACCTACATGGTAATAGTTGTCAGATAATAGGTAATAGGTAAAACAGGTAACAGATGTCAGCCAAAAACATCCTAATGAAGTCTAGATTTACATTACTGTAGCTGAAATGAGAATCTGGACTAGAAGGATTCTTCACATCAAGTATCATTGTGCTCCTTTTTGCCTACATATCTACACAAATGCCTGGGGATGTTAGAACACTTTCAGAGGGGGAAAGGAAGGGGGACAAACACTTGAACAAAGTGCTGTGGTAGATCAGAGCAACTGATTATGTTCCTACAGCCAGTGGTGGTTTTCTCACTGCTCCCTCCAGCAATGACATCTCTGCTGGACTGAGCTTGGAAGCTTGTGAGAGAAAGCTCAGCAAAGCCAGGAAAACAAAATCTGGTGGTGTGCAGAGCAGTTTTGGGAATGCAAGAGCAGGAAAGAAGCAGGGCTGCAAACAGCTTGCATGTGCGCTCGCAAACCTGTCTGCAGACTCCTCCACACAAACCTCAGAGATGCTGAGGATGGGAAGGACTTTGCAAGATCTTCTAGTCCAAGCCCCCTGCCCAAGCAAGGAATCACTGCTGCCTTCTCCACTCCACCTTGGCTCTGTCCTTGCATCACAACAAAACCATCTCTTGAACCTGCTCGCTAAATGCAGCTTCTCCCATTTCCAGCTATTTCTGCTTCACCTCATCCTATTGAAATCACCATCCGGTAACCAGCTTTCTGTCCAGGCTCCTCCTTCCCCAAGAGGCACCCTGCCAGCCACTGCTGCCACAATAATTACATTTTTCCTTTTAGAGCTAAACATGCTGCCAACCAACTGCAAGAGCCTAGCAGCAGTGCTGTCTCTGTTCTAGTGTTGCTTTTATTAATGGAAATCCATAATGCTGATCTGTCTTTAAATAATGTTATTAAGGAAAAAACGACTTCAGATCCAGCAATGAGTTCTGGCACTCAAGTGGAGTACGTCTTCCCATTTCCCATTTTTCTCCTCCCCCTTCCCACACAGCCAGTCAAATTCCTCATTCAGCAAAAATTTGGGAACAAGATGCCTCTCATAATCAGATTCTAATAGCTACAAAGGAACAAGGAAAAAGAAAAAAGTAAAAATGAAAAAAAACCAAGCAGGCTAAATCCATTGCTCCTTTACTTATAGTTTTATTAAGATAGATACATCTAGATAATCAGTGTATATTTGGCTATCTGACTGAAACTCTATGTTGCAGATGACCTAGGTCATCTCTTGCTACTAGAGTATTCTTAAACCAAGTGATCACTTGGAGAAATAAAGAGCAATTCTTTCATTTACATAAGGCATAACCATGACATGGAATCATGACTAATCTGTAGTTAGTAGGGGAAAAAACAAGATTGTATACCAAGCCTTTTCCAAATTCAATTTTCTCCCTTTAATTAGATTTTCCCCCCTGTGCACAATGGAATAGTCTGGCAGGCAAAAACGGTGCTGTCAGGGCAAGAAGACGGAGTGTGTTTTATCTATCGGCTACTTGCAAGCACAAATAAGAGCTTCTGTCCTCTCGGTTCCATACATTCACAGCAACATTTGCTAAGTAAACCTCAGTAATTTTTTCTTGTGTAAATTAAACTCCTGAGCCTTAAAATTATTATTTTTTAAATCTATGTATAAATTACTCAATCTCTACAATAAAGATCATATCTAAGACTTACTTGTTACTTACAAACAACTCTCCTTTAAATGCATGAGCTAATACAGTGCACAAGCATAAACTTGATTCTCTGTTTCAGAGACACAAACTCAGAAATTATAACTTAAATTTCTGCAACTGAGATGACTAATAAGGCAAGGAGGACTTGGTCTTCCATACCCTGCAACTTCAATCTCAAGCGTAATCCAAAAACAACTCTTACCAAGTTTGAAGGTAAACAACGTGTAATCAAACCTGATCAGAATTACCAGAACCAAAGCATGATGTCATATGAAAAAGAAAGCTAGGACAAGCTGTCTCAGGGCAAAAAAGGCAACCAAAATGCTTTGTAGGTCAGGCAGCCTACCCGTACGCTTAATGGAGTAACAGAAAGGAATCAATGGCCACGGATTTGGCACATAAAATTACTTAGACTGATTAGACTGACTTCAGACCAGGGATTTTTCAGCCCCACGTAAATTTAACTTAACTCGTTCGACAGCTCCTAAATCAGGAAGCAGGACCATTCAAAAGATGATCAATGCCTGAACAGGGTTAAAGAAACCCGCAGGGTCCAGCACCAGCTTTCAAGCTGTTCATAATGGCACTAGCCCAATAACAAGCTCTTTTATCAGGAGACACAGGCAGCCAAAGTAAGAAAGAGATTAAACACAGGTCACAGCATTATTAACAGAAGAAGCAAAAACGTTAAATGAGGCCCTGTCAGATGCGATGCATCAGTTAAGTTCCAGCACAGCATCTGTGCTGGGCAGGGGGGAAAAAACCCCCAAAACATTAAAGATATTATTATCATTAACCACCTCCCACACATCTTGTCTGTGGCCCTGCTATTTACAGCTTGCAAACACTCAACCGTTCCCCCAAAGCCTAGAAACGACGCTGCATACTCCGGAGCACAATCCGGCTCCCTGCAAACAACTAACTGCATGCACACAGACATTTCAGCTTCTCTTTTTTAACAAATATATTTTAATAATTAAACTTTTGATAGCCTAACATCATGATTTCACCTGCTACAACTTCATCTGCCCTCTGAATTACATATAATAGATTTATAGCTAGTTACATATCAAGCTCTTATTAAGGTTATCCAGAAATGTTTTTACCCTCAAATTACCTAGACTGGTAGCAATAGTTTTGATCTCATAGCTGAGATCTTAAAATGTGTTTGAAAGAGCATGGTACACCAAAATTGTTTTCTTGTCACTATAAGGTGACAAATAGTGTCAAATTGAGCTCTAGAGATGAAAATCTGAAAATTAAATAAATGGAAAATAATCTTTCAGTAGACTCTCTACAACTCTATATGAAAAAATTAAAGAACGTGTATATTAGAAGTCTCAATATAAAGAATGAAAACCCCTAATCTCATTAATTCCTAAGTGTTTGCAAATAATGTCAAATTGCTAACAGTAAGATGAGAGCTGCAAGCAAAAATAAAGTCCAAGTCTTAGAACAGAACATTAGATTGTTTGCCACGTTTTGCAAAACGAGACTATCGGGACTTTCAAGGAGATGAAATTAAGATTTTGCACACTGACGAGACTGCTTCTGTTCCACATACATTAAAAACATGCTGTATCTCACCTGGGTAAGGCACTTCTAACTACATATGTGCACTTTTAACTACATCTGCTAAAACTGTCTTAAAGTTGGACTCGCATGTCTTACCCACATATCCCTTTGCTCTCACTAATGGAACAGGATGTATTTCAGAGCACAGGATGCACCAAACCAGAAAAGGTCTCCACATTTCCAGTCTATTTTTCCATTAAAACCTGATAAAACAAGGCTTATTAGACAAAGAGCTACATCTCAGCTCAGTTACCAGAAAAGCTACAGAAATACTTCAAAGCATACAAACAGTTTGTAAACCAACTGTTGCAGTCCTGCTTAAGCTGACGGAAAGCTGAGATGACTAAAATGGCCATACCCTACAGTAAATCTCCCAATGTAATTATGGTACTAGAATACAGGAATAACTTCAATCTTGGCCTGCTGTAGCAAGCAGAGCTCCTTGAGAATGCCGTTGTACTAACGCCAAGAAACTTCAACCCACAGTGCCCATATAGAAAACAAAACCACATGCTCATAAATAAAATCAAAGTATCATATTTGCTTTATGGTCCCCATAAACTAAACAGATCGATCCATAATAAAGTGGAAAGAGAGTATAACAAAAAAGCAACTGCACTTACTGGCATTTATATTACACTGAAGTGTGGCAAAAGGTGGGCTCAGTTTCAACAAGAAGCAAACTTGGCTGTACAAGACACTGAACAAGTGGAAAAGGGTAAGCTAGGAGTATTACTGGCCTGAATTTCAACAAGGAGACTTGAGTTCTTAACATGCTAGCCAAAATACTCTACTCCTTTTTCTTATCTACACACTGACATATCTTCATAAGGCACTTTAACACCAAAGGAACTAGGGCTCCTGTGAAAGAGGAGAAACACACGTTGCAAATTCGGTACCGTGGTGGTTCTCCATGAACATGCACAACACCAGGCAAAGTTATCAAGAAACCTTCAGCTTCAGAGCACTCTAGCTCTGGTTTCATTCTGAAGAAGAAATGGACCTGTCAGGGTCCTGGAGCAAGGCATACTATTTAACTATGCTAAGAAATAAAACCAGAAGTGTTGATAGACATTCAGAGTAATAAAAAGTTCTTAAAGACAGCTTTTTATCTGTAGGCTCTGAGTCAGCTCCTATCTGTGAAAACTAACACGTGTTTGGGGGCTTCAGTGGGTTCACCCAAGAGCCCTCGATGAAGTTGTGAGAGTCTCCACATACCTTCCTAGGAAAGACAAACCTAAACAAGAGAGGCTTTTACGGGGAGTGCAACGTATGTGTCATTGGGTGCTTTTGTAAATTTTGCTCCATCAATCATCTGTATTCCCACCTTTTCCTCAGCTAAGCAACAACGATGTGGAGCTTTTCAGCAACTTTACAGAAAACTGTCCCCCCCGAGGCATCATCAGAGTAGTGCTAAAGCTTGAATCGTGCTTACATCAATATCTTTCTCTGGAAGGAAAAGGCTGGGAGATACAGCAGGATTTTGCAGATGTAGAATTTTACTGGGATGCTTCACCAAGAGTTGCACTGTGGATACACTCTTCCTTGGGGGTCAGGGTGCCTCTTTGGGTGAGTTTTCTGTTACGCTGGAAGCAGCTCCAGCCGAGCCCACAGAGCCACTCCACAGGATGATTTCACACAAACTCATATTGGGCTAACGATAGCAATATAATTACTGACACTGGCTGCAAGACTGGAAGTTTGGGGGGTTTTTCAAGGGATTGCTGTTATTTATCATCTCACCATTCTTGCATTTGTTTCCTTATTTCACTGCAACAAAGCTAAGACTTTCCAGCAGTTTCATTAAGCAACAGCCCCCTTGCAAGACCAGCAGCAGGGGATTGCCTCAGTGCAAAGAAGGTCGCAGCAGGGCACTCCTTGGGAAGCTGAGAAGACACAGGAATTTTGAGTGTTCCCGGATGGAAATCAAATCCCAAGTTCATAAAATCAACGCTGCTCTCTCTCCCCTCAAGTATATTAAATTATTTATAAGAGCAGCTCTAGCATGGGAGATGATCAGGAAGAACCGAGACTCAAACCTCTCCTCTCTGCAGTTCAGAGGAGTGCCTTCCTGCAAGGGATATTTCCTTTCATGCTCATCCTTTATTTATGAACATTTAATCAAAATGGTATTTCCCCAAAAATGTTTGCTTGGAGGAAACAAAAAAAAAAAGTCACCCTCCACCTCTGCCTGCCACAAATCAGGAGAGTGATTTAAGGGTGGGAGATGTGGCACCATCTTCTGTGGGCAGAGAGGGCTGGTTCAGAGCTCCAGGTGCAAGTGGATCCCTTCCTCCCAGTGAATGCTGACATGCCACCACAGGACTGCGCCTCACCCCTGGCACACTCCAAAGGTCAACAAGTGCTGAAAACTACCACATGCAAATTTCTGCATTTACTAACTTCCAATGTCTTCCAAAAAAATCTTCTGATTTAAAGGCACTCTCACAAAACTGTGCAGCATTATTAAAATTATCACCATTAAAACCCTTCCTGAGGATTTAAGGAAAGCAGAATGGCACTGGGATAAATTTCATTTTCTGCAAAACACTTGCTCATATTTCAGAATCATGCAAAGCTCTACAATTATCTAAAATACATGAATTATTATGCTGGGGACAGGATACGCACAGTACAACCCATTAGAAAGTTTTTTCCAGACATACATACAAAACCCCTTTACTCTGTACAGAGAAAAATTTTTTTAACCACACTACGAAAGAAAATCTGAGGCTACCTAATAACACAAACAGTACTGTGTCTTCAGGAGAGCTGCTGCAGCCAATACAGAAAAGTTGGGTTTATGAGTAAATATTAGAAAAATATAAACAAAGCTCAGGAGAAATTCATAAAAGTCTGTTTAGAAAACTCAGCTTCTCAGTAGCTGGAGACTGTATCTCCTTAGTCCGTATTTTTCACAAGAAAAACACAGAAAAGAAAAAATAAAAACCAACAAAACAGCACACGAGGGAGTGTGAAGTCAGGACAAACAGTGAGCCAGGGATACCGTCACGATGGCTTTGCTTACTGTCAGTAATCAAGGGAGATCACTGCTCTTTAATTACACTTTTAAAAAGTCTAAACCAGCATGCATCTGTTAAATTCACAGCTTTCAATTTTACATTTTAAACACCTTGTTGTTTCTTATAGCTTCAGCACCTGTATTTCAAATATATTTCCTAGCACTGAGCTTTAAACAAGCTGTTTTCTATTTAAATTGTTATGTGTTTTCTTGAATCTAAAAACCTTTTGGTATTCTCCTAAGACTATGCAGTATTATATTCATTAAATTTATGAAATCATTCAACAAAATAGTCAATGTCATAAATGAATGAAATATCTCACCACCAGAGGCACTACAACTGTCATATTCCACACGGACCTAATTCTTCCCCTCAAAGACTTTATTTAGGTATATACTTACGTACAGACAGAAGATAAAAGTCAGGGAATAAGGCTTAAGGCTGCACCAAGTCCTTAATGGCACAACATTAAGATTGCAACAACTGTGAATGTGAAATACAATAGCTGAGATGGTGCAATTGCTCATTATTTACGCGAAGAAAACAAAAGCAAAATGATGTATTTTACCAGCACTTTCATTGAGATCTAATCTGCTATCAGAGATTTCGTTATGATCCACACTTCCCAAAGACTGGGCAATTTCAATGCCGTTATTGTTGCATGCCCAAAGCGCGTATTATGTCAGGCACCAGGAAGTTGCACAAATCATACAGTAACAAAACCAAAAAATAAAGCAAGTTTCCTGGCTTAGAAATCCTGACAAGTGAAGGAAAGGGAAAATTTGGCTAAACAAAAGCATAAAGCAATCATGAAGTAGGTATTTTGATATCTCTGTCCTAAAACTGAGGGAGCTCTGGCACCAATTGATTCTGACGCAAGTTTCTGCCCTGGCAGATGATGGGAATCCCACGTTGCCCCAAGCAGACAATTCCAGTTCTTCAGTGTCTGCAACTGCTCAATTAGACAACAGCGAAAACGTCCTAGGCTCTTTTGGTAAGAATTTAATGCCTATTACTTGTTCTCTAAGTAGGAATGGGAAAGACTTAATTACCTACCTCTACACTGGATCATTTTAAAGTTCTGAGCTTCAAGCCTAGGCATGAGACATGCCCTGCAGTATGCAGAGAGGCCAAGTTTGAAGGCTAGTGTCTAGATTTAATGTCAAGTGATTCAAACGGATCAGTCCAATTCCGTACTCCAGCACTTGACCACCAGAGACCTGCCAAAACTGTAACAACCATTTATTTCTCCTGTGCTAGTATAGACGGTATCCCAAAATTAATACCCAAGATAAACTCTTTGGAAAAGTAGTATCTAAATTGGCTCTAATGCACCATTTCAACACATATCTTCCTGACACCTATGACAGTCTGCAGCAGACAGTAAACATGCTTTACTACTTCCTGGGATTTAGCCTTGGGGTTAGCGAAAATCCCATAAAGTCAAGTTCTGAATACAGGACCTCATCGTACAGTTCCTCATATCTGATGGCAAAGTCACCCTAGGAAGTCCCTGTCACAGCTGTAAGCTCTGGCTGCAGTTTACTAGTTGCATCAGCCAACACTAGTATGTGTTGAGCTGGATGCCTGAAGTGATCGAGGCTTTTAAGGAAGTCTTTAAAGGAACAGAAAAAACAAGACGGAAGAGCTTCTTAAGCTGGCTTTGATGCCAAGAATAGCCACGTGGGATCATGTTCTTCTGCTACAGCAGAAAGAAGAGTGAATACAAAATTTAACCTACCACAGCTTCACCTCAGCAGCCTGAGTGATCAACAGAAGGCGCACAAGGACTGGCAGCAGCCTTCTAGAGGTGGTGTGCTACCTCACACGGCTCTCCAGGGAAGGTCATTACCAGCTCATTTCACACAGCCTGCACTGTGGAACTACTGTGGTGCAGTGGCTGCCATCTGCACCAGCATGAGAGACATCTGCTCACTCAATGAAAGGTGCAGGTGAGAAATTTTAGGAGTTGCCTTTGCACTTTTACAGAAGACAACCTTCGGTAAGACATAATGTAATATAAAACAATAGGATACAATTCAGAGGAAACAACACCATGAACTGAAGCATATAAATAATCTGGAGACATTAGTTGCAGTTGTAAGCAAAGCTACAGTGCACAGTGACATTTTAGCATAAGCTCAAGTAGTTTGTTAATTTGAAGGTATATGGCACTAAAAACTTAAGATGGGAGTGAAGAGGCATAGCAGCTAAAAACTTTTGAATCCTATAATAAATGAAGTTGGAGACCTTGAACACAAAACACAGCACACTGCAGTAGACTTTGTCAAGTCACACGACAAGCCACTTCTTAAAGTTCTAGAAAACACCTTTGCAGTTTAAACATAAATCAATATACTTACCATTTGGGTACACACACACACAGGAGAGCTAGCATCGATTAGAATATGTCATCATCCTTTATAAATACTATTTCAAAATTTATAAACTTAGCAGCCTTCAAAAGTAATAAAGCAACAAATAAATTAGACCAATTGCATACATACATGAGTTGCTTGGCCGATAGTGAGCCCCCGGGTACCGCCTGCCCATAGTGCCAGTCAGCACATTACCGCACGCTGTCAGCTGCTCTCAAAGTACAGATCGAAATGCTTAACTGAGGGAGAAGAAAAAAAAAAAGAAGATTTAGTACAACAGTTGTACCTTTTTCATTAAAATGCTAATGACCCCTACAAATTTCAGGATAACTACATCTATAAATTATTCATAGTCATGTTGTCAGAGGAGATGAACTGTTGTGCTATACATGCAGCACAAATTTATTATTAGTGGTTGGCCTCCATTAATAAGCTCACATAAATTTTAAGGCACAAAGAAGTCTCAGGTCATACAGTATCTTCTTTTGGCCCATGACACAGAGCAACAACCACTGCAAAAGAGTTTGCTTTTGGCTTTAAATACAGTCAACCAGTATGTGAGAGTTAATAACAGTGTCATCTTAATTTTTGTGAAGCGATCATTAAGCAACAAGTTTATCAACAGTTTGCTACAGAAGCAAAACATATCCCAGCTACGTAATACTGATTGCTTTGAAGCCGTCCCTAAAAAATAAGGCTTTACAGGAATGCAGACTATTTACTAGTGTATCATTTTCTTGAAGTATCAAAAACCCAAGCAAACAAGAAATGCATAGCACTTCTTATGGTCAGCTTGGCATAACAAATCACAAATCCAAAATCTTAATTGACATGCTGCTGAAACCCGTCAAATAACTAGCGTAAAATCTTTTAGTCTAAAATCAAGTCCCATTGCTTCTTACATTGGTGTAAGATTTTGTACTAAAATCCAGTTTTCAGCTGATTTTCAGTCTTACTTTTTTTTTTGTTAGTCTACCAGAAGAGCCTTCATGTTCCCAAATGTCTTCCAAAATGTAACCATGCAATTTATAAAGATACACCTCTTTTTCTTTCATTCTCTCCCTTGCTGGAAGGGCCAAAAAAAGCAACAAATTCTGGGGAGTTTTTCCTAATTCATTAAGGATTTTTAGTGTCTCAGGCTGCAGCTACAAGCACAAGCTTGTTCTATCCAGAAAACAGAGAGAAGTATCAGGTCATAGATGAAATAGCACTGCACTGAAATGGGGAGAGTTCCACAAATCCTAAGATACATCAGTTCCCTGATTGAGCAGAACACCAGCTTACTCCTGAACTAGATGAGTCTTTTATATATATTGGCATCCATGCGATTCTCCGGTGAGCTGGTCTGCAACACAGCTGAAAACTCCACATAAAGGTGTATTTTCAGCCAGATAAGGCGCCTGAACCAGCTCACAGCGGTTGTACTAGTATGGGTCAGTAGTGAGGGCAAGTGGAAAGAACGGGACCGTGGCTGCCTGTGCTTAAAATGACTTAAAATGCAATCACATAGCATTGCTACAGCCTCTATGGAGTACTTCTGAAATAGACACCCATAAGGCTGCATATCTAAGAGTGCAAAAACCATGCAAAGAGCTGCATTAATTCCCAAATCACTGCTGACAAAGTGCATCCTGTTCAACTCTGCTCAATGCAGAAAGTTCAATGAATCAACGAGATGGTACTCTCTTGCAACAAAAAGGAGAATTTTGGTTGTTACGATGAAAAGTTAGTAGCAAACTGTGAAATTAATATTCGATTAAAAAACCCAGCATTTCTTTTGCAGGGCAATATGGGACAACTTCTTGTCACAGGCCAAACAGACCTTTTCAAACCTCCGGGGGGGGGTGGGGAGCTACTTGTTCAACACGTTACAATGTGCAAGGAAAATGCTGCAGATGGTTGCTTCCCCTTTCCTATAGGAATACTCCTATAGGAATAAAATTGAAATAAAATAATCTGTCTGTTAGCAGAAAAAATTAAGTCTCCTCTTACCCCAAATTCATTAATATTTTTACCCCCCTCAAATATCTATACACCAAGTTCATCATTCATAGCAGAATACAGAACAGTCCTTAGCTGTGCAAGGATTAAAAAAAAATACTGAGGGGAAACAAAAATTGTAACCAGATGACAGTATTTACAATTCTTTTCCCTGGCTTGTGAAAGAATTTGATCAATACGTATGGAGCTGCAAGATTACTCATTTTTCATAAATGCATTCTTGTCTTTCCAGAAGACATACACTTCTCTAAAGTGGTAACTCACTAAGTTGTATCAAATGTCTACACTTGAGACACGCTATTCTTTCCCTACCTAGCAGCACAGCATTAGAGAGGGCCTTCTGAGCCATACTGTAATAAAAAAAACCCCTAACAGATACAAATTAAAAATCCCAAACCCCACAATTACGCTCTCAAACAGTTGAATTAAACTAGAGTATGATTCTCAAAGAAGTGTCCCACCATGGGAATAAACCACTCTTTGGACAGGCCAGATGTGGAGCCGAAGTTATGACCATTTTAAATACCACATTTTAAAACTGTGGAAAAGACAACATAAAGATAGGTTCTCATTATAGCAAAGGTTGCATCGGTTACTGTATGAAATGGGAACTGCAAAAATTTACAACTTGGATTAAAGCCAACTATCAAAAGTCAATTTAGAAGTGCCACTCAGTAAGTGAAGTTAAACTACCCTGCAAAATAGTAGCGATACTGGACTGTGAGCAGCAGCAGGGACGTACCCAGATCAAGACAAACGAAGAATTGGGTAATTGGGTTTGGTTTTTTTTTTTCTTTTCAAGAACTAGCCTTGAATCATGACCAGAACAGCCAAAGCGACCTGCCTTTTAAACACATCCACTCACCCCGGTGAGTCTCAGAGGGACTCCTGGGCTTCAGCAAGCTCAGGGAACTCCCACAGAAATATAAGCAACCTTGTTGGTATCCAAATGCCATAACTAAAGCATGTGAAAAGTAGCACTTATTTTCCATATACATCCATGAGAACAGTAAACAAAACGGAAGGAGGTCTCAAATACTCCTTTCAAAAGATCCACATACAACGTATGTATAGGTTTGAGTTTTGTTTTTAAATGTACACAACTTAAGTTATCCACAACTGTACATAAATCTGAGTTAAACCTGAATGTACCTAATATGTCAGACTAGGTCTTCTTAGTATTAGTTTTCAATCTGCTCACTCACATTTGTTTTGTGACAAACGTGTTTTGTAACAGCTTTCTGGGTTTTTTAATTATTATTCTACTGTAAAATTGCTTTTAAAATGTTTTATAGTGATTTTTATATCTTTATAGTTAAATTAAACCCCATACATACACAAATGCACACACAGCCTTCTGGTCTCTCTTCAAGACATGTTCTTATTTGGCTCTGCCTGAAAATTTATTTTTTCTCCTTCCTTGATGATCCTCTCTGATTTGTTTCAGGTGACCAGCCCCACGCTGCAAGCAATTGCAGACAACCCTGGAAACAAAACTTGAGCACTATCACTGCATACCTACCACCCAGGGGAGCACCTGAAAGTACTCTCCACCTCACCTCATGGCAAGTCTTTTCTAGGATCTGTGGTGACAGAGCTACCAGCTACTCATCATCACACATAACAAGGGCGTAAATCATCTTGCAGAGAGGCATGCCATGACTTTCAGCTGAGGCTGTCATCTTCCTAAGCCATTTTCTTTACAGAGCTTCTTTTATTACAGCCCTTTTACATTTCTTAGTTTCCACAACTGCTACATAAGAGTTTATTTTTACTTGTATTAATCTTTTGATACTACTGAAAAAAAAGAACAATTAAATTCTGGTGCTTTTTTTCTTTTAATGAGAGAGTCAAACTAAAAGTTATGTCCATACAGCAGGCACACAGCATCAAGTTTGCTTGAACTAAATCCATTATCTTTTTGTTTGAGACAAACAACCCACAGTCCAACCTCCATACTTCTAATGGACATTAAACCTTTTTTGGGTTTCACTCAAATTTATTTGTTCATGCATGCTGCTGCTTATTTATTAATGTCTTGACCTTCCCTAGTTCTTTACAAGCAACGTTTGCTATAAATACATGTGTGTTCAAACACAAATATAAGTACATTCATACTGGCTGCTATAATCTCATACAACGGACTGCCAGTCGACCTACCCTCACATGCTCAAGAAAAAGGATAAAAAAAAAAAGATATGACTGCAAATTACCTACAGAAGTCATCCAAGTGTGACTGACTACCTCAATCTTCGCTCACAAGAACAGCTACGCACAGCGGGGAAAGAAAAAGGGTTATTGCGTGACATTTCTCAAGGGATACCTACTCAAGAAATTACATTCCAGTACTCTCTGGGTGATAATCTGACAAACACCACAATCCCACCTTTAAAGTCTTGCTTTGAATAGCAGGAAATAGCCCTGCTCGGGAACAGAGGAATGCCTTGCATTGTTTTAAAAACACACAGGGGCCACAGGTCCTATACAAAACAGGCATACTATAGCAAAGGGCTCGGACACCGNCCATTACATACCGAAACATAATTTGACAAAGTGACTTAATTTTTTTACTCAAGACAAAAATTCCCAGTTTACCCATCTTGCCCATTTGCCTCTAAATGATCTAATCTGCATTCCCTGTGTTTTACCCTTCCACAGGAGCAGGGAGCACAGCAGAACCCACCTCCTGCCAGAAGACCAGGATTTCAAGCCAAAGCTGTTTCGCTGGTGGACAGATCATTTTGAGGTAAGAAGTGTATTTGGATGTACACATAAATTTTGTATATGTATGTATACAAAATCTGTTTGCATATATAATACAAATATGCTTCTCAGTCTACTGCATCTCACTTTGCCTGCATTCAAAGCAGTCACTCCGAGCATCACCTGTAGGACAACATTAGCGAAACACAATTTAAGCAAGCAAGCAAAGTGTGCAGCCCAGTCCATTAGGAATTCGGGCTGCTGATTTCTGGAGGCACGCACAGAGACAGCACATTCATTTTCTGTGCTGGGAAAAGCTATCAGATGCAGATCTCTCAAGCCAAACTGCCTATTGTAGAAAGCATAATGCTGTCTAGTAGCCAAATATCTTCTATCACTGTGAGTGTGACCTTTTTTGAGGCCATCAATGATTCATATCAATTATTATCTCATAACTACCACCTTTTTTAAAAAAAAGTATTGTCCTTTCAAGGATTTTTTTTAAAAAAAATAAATCTCCTATTACCCAAGTGACCTATCTGCCTTTCCAATTTTGTCTGGGAGTGCTCATGTCCAGGACGTTATGCTTTCCCACTGCCTGCCTTTGCTGAAAGGCAGGAAGCCGCCCTGATTACCAAATGACTCCGCCCCCCATCATCCACGCTCACTGGCGCAGGATAAAAGTCTCCCAGGAACTGGAAAGACAACCACAACCCCAAGGCCAAAGGGATGTCCTGTCTGTGCTCCAATCCTGCTGCACTCCACCATGGGTTTACCACACTCAGACCTGTCTGGGATGCAGCATAATCCAGATAACAAGACATGCTCAGAGACCTGGAAAGTCCTCTCCTGGCTAAAAAGCCTGGCAACTCAACCATTTCTCCAACAAATTCACACTACTCAAATTCTTGCTTCTTGCAATCATTCTCGCTTGCAATTCTCTGTCCTGTATACTTTTTGGCTGCCTTTGTGGTTCTAACAAGCTCCTATTTGGATGCCTTCTCTGTTTTCCATCTTTGAGAGTCCTTCACAAGGGCTTTTCTTATTCTTGGTTATCTATTCTAGGTACTGTGTCACCTGTTCACTTAGTTGAAGTGTGTACTGTGGAGGGGTTTACCCTGGCTGGACGCCAGGTGCCCACCAAAGCTGCTCTGTCACTCCCCTCCTCAGCTGGGCAGGAAAGAGAAAAATATAATGAAAGGCTTGTGGGCCGAAATAAGGGCAGGGAGAGTTCACTCAGCAATTACTATCACAGGCAAAACAGATTCTACTTGGGGAAATAAATTTATTACCAATCAAGTTGGAGTAGAATAATGAGAAATAAAACCAAATCTTAAAAACACCTTCCCTCATCCCTTCATTCTTCCTGGGCTCAACTCCACTCCCAGTTTTCTCTACCTCCACCCACTGCCCAGCAGCGCAGAGGGACCAGAAATGGTTGCAGTCAGTTTACCACACATTTCTCTGCTGCTCCTTTCTCCTCACACTCTGCCCCTGGCTCCAGCAGCAGGCAGTCTTCCACGAACTTCTCCAACATGGGTCCCTCCCACGGGGCACAGTCCCTCAGGGCCAGACTGCTCCAGCATGGGTCCCCTGCGGGGTCACAGGCCCTACCAGGAACCTGCTCCAGCACGGGCTTCCCACAGGGTCACAGCCTCCTTCAGGCATCCACCCACTCCAGCATGCGGTCCTCCACGGGCTGCAGTGGAGATCTGCTCCACCGTGGACCTCCATGGGCTGCAGGGGGACAGCCTGCCTCCCCACGGCCTGCACCCCGGGCTGCAGGGGAATCTCTGCCCCGGCGCCTGGAGCCCATCCTCTCCTCCTCCTTCACTGCCCTCAGAGTCTGCAGAGCTGTTTCTCTCACACACTCTCTCTCCAGCTGCAGGTGCTGTTGTGCAGGAACTTTCCCCCCTCCTTAACTGTGTTATCCCAGAGGCACTGCCGCCCTCGCTGATGGGCTCAGCCTCAGCCAGTGGCGGGTCTGTCTTGGAGCTGGCTGGCATTGGCTCTGTCGCACATGGGGGAAGCTTCTGGCAGCTTCTCACAGAAGACCCCCCTGTAGTCCCCCGCTACCAAAACGTCGCCACAGAAACCCAACACAGTCAGAGAGGCCCATCAGGCCGAGGTGCTGCCAGGTCTCCCCAGTGGTCCAGGCTACAGTCAGTGCCACGCTTGCTTTCCCCTGCCCTTGCCACACAAACCCATTGCAGGAGATGGATGTTATTATTTCCCACTCTGTTCTGGGGGGCACCATCAGTGTTAGCCACTTGGACAAAACTCCTACTGTGTCCCTCATTCATATTTGATGCTTTGTCATAAGAGTCCCCAACTCATCAAAAACATNGGTTGCAGTCAGTTTACCACACATTTCTCTGCTGCTCCTTTCTCCTCACACTCTGCCCCTGGCTCCAGCAGCAGGCAGTCTTCCACGAACTTCTCCAACATGGGTCCCTCCCACGGGGCACAGTCCCTCAGGGCCAGACTGCTCCAGCATGGGTCCCCTGCGGGGTCACAGGCCCTACCAGGAACCTGCTCCAGCACGGGCTTCCCACAGGGTCACAGCCTCCTTCAGGCATCCACCCACTCCAGCATGCGGTCCTCCACGGGCTGCAGTGGAGATCTGCTCCACCGTGGACCTCCATGGGCTGCAGGGGGACAGCCTGCCTCCCCACGGCCTGCACCCCGGGCTGCAGGGGAATCTCTGCCCCGGCGCCTGGAGCCCATCCTCTCCTCCTCCTTCACTGCCCTCAGAGTCTGCAGAGCTGTTTCTCTCACACACTCTCTCTCCAGCTGCAGGTGCTGTTGTGCAGGAACTTTCCCCCCTCCTTAACTGTGTTATCCCAGAGGCACTGCCGCCCTCGCTGATGGGCTCAGCCTCAGCCAGTGGCGGGTCTGTCTTGGAGCTGGCTGGCATTGGCTCTGTCGCACATGGGGGAAGCTTCTGGCAGCTTCTCACAGAAGACCCCCCTGTAGTCCCCCGCTACCAAAACGTCGCCACAGAAACCCAACACAGTCAGAGAGGCCCATCAGGCCGAGGTGCTGCCAGGTCTCCCCAGTGGTCCAGGCTACAGTCAGTGCCACGCTTGCTTTCCCCTGCCCTTGCCACACAAACCCATTGCAGGAGATGGATGTTATTATTTCCCACTCTGTTCTGGGGGGCACCATCAGTGTTAGCCACTTGGACAAAACTCCTACTGTGTCCCTCATTCATATTTGATGCTTTGTCATAAGAGTCCCCAACTCATCAAAAACATGTTTTTCTGAAATTTAGTGTTTCAGTCCTTCTGCAGCCCCTGAATTCAAGTAATTCATGGTCCCCCAGCCCTAATCCCCCCACAGACAATACATGCTTTGTCAGTAAAACACACCTGCTTTCTATATTTATTTATTCTACATTGTTACCTTAATGCAGATTTTGTTCAACCAAACGGTAAAAGAAAGCATCAGGACATTTTATGTGCAACTAAAAAGTCCACATATATTTTAACACAAACACTGTCTAGAATATTAGCTGTTTGTTATCAATCAAGACAGCTTCATTCACTCCATTGCAGCTATCTGAACTGATATCAGCTAATGATCTCAATTTTACTTGCTCTTTAGGGGAGATTTGTTAAGTTCGAAGTAAAGTTGCACACACACAAAACAAAGAGGTCAAAGTTAAGGCTGACGAGGACTACTGCTGTGCTTTGAGCCTCTGGGGTTGCAGCAAGGTTGAGCTGTGTGCAAGAAGGAAGCCTGGCATGCTGCAGAGCTGTGCTGGAGTGCAAAGGCATTACACGATCAAAGCAATCATCGCCAGGTAACACAGATCTTCCCATAAAGCCTAAAACAAGAGGGTGATATTTAGGGTTGCAGTGATGCAGTCTGAATCTCATTTACACCAAGATCAGTGAAAAGTGTTTTCAAAGCTGACTGTCAGGTAACAGCAGTAATCCTAAATGAGAAATTGCTTATTTCTTCTGAAGTTAAGAGATGCCACTGTGCTTCTGTTTTCTGTGGGAGCCTTTTCAAGCACAGCTAGGTTTTCTGTTACAGCATTTCATCACTATTCTCCACTTTTCCCCTGCTGTATCTTGTAGGGATGAACACAATGTTGCTGCTGGCCTTCCAAGGATGGATGCAAAATTTGGAAGCTGAGACAAAACAGAACTGGAAACTCCAGAAAAATGTCATAATTTCTGTGTTTGCCAGCTGTC
This sequence comes from Steatornis caripensis, assembly GCA_013398225.1. NCBI lineage: Eukaryota > Metazoa > Chordata > Aves > Caprimulgiformes > Steatornithidae > Steatornis > Steatornis caripensis. The sequence continues at coordinate 16,047 of VZSC01016554.1, read as the reverse complement.
AATTAACTAATGGGATGAGCTACAGCTTCTCTCTCTGAACTGATTTATCTGCTAAATGAAAAAACATTCATCAACTGTTTAGACAAACACAAAAACAAAACCCCCACCTCCTTCATCTTGCTGGTATCCTCCATTACATACCGAAACATAATTTGACAAAGTGACTTAATTTTTTTACTCAAGACAAAAATTCCCAGTTTACCCATCTTGCCCATTTGCCTCTAAATGATCTAATCTGCATTCCCTGTGTTTTACCCTTCCACAGGAGCAGGGAGCACAGCAGAACCCACCTCCTGCCAGAAGACCAGGATTTCAAGCCAAAGCTGTTTCTAACTCCCATGGTTACTACAAAGCCCTCAAAAGACAAGCAGATAAAGCTGAGCTTAGTTGGTTTCCAGGGTGTGAAGACAGAAGAAGAGAATTCTAAAGCAATACCAAAAAACCCCGCACTGATATTTCTTTAAACAGTTCCTTCTGGAACAGTTGTTCCACCACCAGCGGATACCTTCTGTGCCTTTCCATATTGCTGTCCCAAGCAGCTTCCACTCTTTTTATCTTGAAAGCAAAATACCAAAACAAAGTTACAACAATTCTGTTTGTGTCTTATTACTCACTCCTCCTGCCATCAGAGTTTCCTATTTTTATTTAACCCAGGTGCATTACATCCCTAGTATGCAATGCAACAGTCACAGCATTAGCTGTTGCTGCTCCTTGGTGACTTGGTGATAGCAGATGCAGTAACAAATGTAGTGCAGGTTGTGTTTTGAAACTTGAAAGTGGAAATTCTTCTAAAAAAGTTTAGTCTATCATTTTTATATATATAAATATATATATTCATTATATAATTATATATGTTTTATCTATAAATACATAAAGCTTTATATATATTTATGTGTGTGCGAATGTGTGTGTAACTGCTTCCTGACCATTGGACAATCAGCTAAAATACAATCTACAATTCACAGCAGAGGAATGACACTGAAGCAAACTTACTTTAACAAACTGCCATTTTACCTCTGACAACGGAAGCCTGTAAGACACTAACAAAAGCTTCCTCCATGCTTGATTTTGATCTCAGACACGGTATACAAACTTCAGCAGCCCAGACAAGCCCAAGTATCTTCAAGTATTTTTCAGAGATTATAAAACCAGGAAGACTTAATGAACAGACAATTATCAAAGTTATTGTACGGTAGCTTTGCTGTACTGAGGGAAACACAAAATGTTTACCTCAAAGGGGTTAACAAGAAGGCACACAAAGAAAGGTCCAATTAAATGGTTCAGTGGAAGCAAACCCGGAACAGCTTCTTCTGACACAGTAAGAGGAAAAACAAAAATATAAATTAGCTGAAAGAGTGGAAAATATCAGATGATAAAAGGACATTTCAATTAATATTGTAAGTAATGATCCTGTCACAAAAGGTGTTAGTAAAATCTGCTGGTGACACAAAATTTGGATGCTCTGCTGCAAGGAAAAAGATGGAATCATCAAAATGAAAACTGGATGCTGAGAAGGAGCATAACAGAAACGTAATGAAGTAACACACAGCACAAGGTCATCCATTCAGAAATTCTGCTGCCAGTGTTGGGCTGTGATGCAAACGCTTGGAGGATGTGATGGAAGAAAGCGACCCAGCTACATCAGCAGGGTACTGACCTGCTCTGAGCTTCCAGTGTGATGCGTGCACAGGAGAAGGCAAATACATTCTCTGGTTATAGCATTTCCTGCAGAGCTAGGAAAACACTGACACCATCATGCGAGGTAATGCACAGACCTCATCTGAAACAGCCCGGTAGCATCTGGTCCCTCACATACCAGGGATTAATGGAAAACACAGGAAATTGGAAGATAATCAAGGTAGCAGATTTGTCTTGTACAAGGATATTAAGGGTTTGGCTTACAGCAAAACAAATGCTGAGAGAAGCAACAAAATTTAAAGTGTAAAGTTGGCACAAGAAACGATGACTACTTAGTCATTGCTAAATTTAGGCTGGAAATTACAACATGCCTAACATCAGAAAAAGGTGGTCCTAGAAAGGCCTTTCAAAAGGGTATAAAATGATGGGGGTAAGCATCTGAATGGGAGATACTTTTCTCTGATGAGATTTTTTTTTTTTAAATAAAAATTAAGAAAACCAGAGCATAGACATTTTTTCTGTGGAATTCACCAAGAGGTTAACAAGAATCTAAACAACCATCTCTGGACAAAAACCCAGCAGAGTTATAGAAGTGCATGGTTGGTGAGTAACAAGAACATCCAGAGTACAAAGTCTAAAACAAACCAACCAAACAAACAAAAAACCCCAAATCACCAAACACCTAAGATTCGGGGCATCAAGTTTCAAAGGATAAGATGGCTTTTATTTAATAGGATTTGGAACAAACTTTGCGAACAAGTTTTTGGTTCTGCCTTCTGCACAATTTCTCGGCCTTCTTTAGTTCTCTGAAGCAGTTAAAACCAGGAATGACTGAAAGCAGATGAACTATTTCTGAGGTATGATTCAGTACTTCAATTTCTACTACTTTTTTTTCCCCCTTAAAAGGCCTCTTTTTCTAGGTGCAGTTACCAAGCATGTGTCTGAATGTCTCAATTTACCATAAACTGGACAACAGCTACAGCTCTAGCAATGTTAAGCAGTACATTTCTTTCACTGCTGAACTGAAGGAAGAACTAGAGACTTCTAAGAAGCAAGCAACTCATTTACATTTTTGACAAGACAACAATTCATCCCCCTGGGGTTTTTTGTTTTGGTTTGGTTTTTAACCCACGGGGATACAAAGGAAAAATAAATTGAAAGTCATGAGGAACTCATATGGACAACAATGCTGTAGTATCCAAACAGAGTAGACAAAATAAGCCTCTCCTTTGCTTCCAGTTTTGGCAGATTTTATGGCAGATCCATTCAATACAGAGAACCCTCATACAACACCTCTGTTGACTAAACAGTTGCCCATCAGCCATATAAAACCCCTCAGCATTTTAGTAAATAATGTTGGAAAGAGTAATTTCTGCAGCATCATAGGAAAAAATTACTACTTTAAGATCAGTTAATGAAATAAGGAAATAAAAAGCTAGGGTAAGTTTATGTCTTTCTAGAAGGAAGCTATACAAGCTACCTCTACAGCTCTATAACAAAACCTCATGATTAATGTATCAGTGTCATAACGAAATACTTCTGAAAAAGCTAACAAAGTAGTAATTACACTGAAAACTATATTGGAGTTTTTGCCACAGTACTTGTTTAGCCTCGCCTTCCCTCAAAAATAATAGCTACAAGAGACAGCCAAATAACAGAACACAGGATTTGCAGTTTTATTTATCTAAAAGAGTATTTGAAATCCAAGTCTAGCATACTGCAATAAAACTTTGGTCAGCCTTTCTGGATGTTGAATGGTGTACAGACATGATCCATTCTGTATCTGAATCCAGTTTTATATTAGAGTCAGTCACCAAAATCACTTGCATAAACAACAGAAGAGTAGTTGTGAGATAGGTTCTTGTTGGAGCTCTTTGATTCTTTCAAAGCTAAATATGACATGCATTTGGAATAATGTAAGCATATTCCTGGGTACCTCCTTCCCTCTCCATGCGCAACTCATATTGACAACTGCTACAATACAGTGTAAATTACTCCTAAGCTGACGTGCCACATGCCATGTTTTTCTGCAACAATGCACTGGAAAGGATTCTCAGCATCCAAAATTAAAAATTTATTAACTGAGTCACAAGTCAAGATATGCTTCATTATCTGCAGTTATCACATAAGAGTTCCACCTCTCCTGATGGAAGAGCTTATTCTTAGGAAAAAACAGGTTTTTTTAATAATTAAACATCTGTCAGAATAATCAGAATAGAGTTTCATGTTGTCACTGATGCTTCCTAATGCTAACTGATCCATGAATAATCACGTTAAATATTGCAATATTCCATTTAAAAAGCAATTTTATTTTACATTTTCTAAAATACTCCTACATTATACCTCATAGTACCATTTTCCAATTTTTGACAAATAAGATGAGTCTGGGACAATAAACTACCAGCCAAGACAAACAACCAGCTAAGATTCAATTATTTCTTTTCAGGTCTCTCCTCTCTACAACACCCTTCCCCAAGGCAAGAGCTGTGTCCTTGGTTTGCAAGGACAATTGCTATCAATATAGCAAGAAATGTATTTCTTTTTGAAAGTATGATATACTAAGGTAGTAAAAAAGGCTGAACCATGTCCTATACTACCCAGTACTACATCTTCTGCTGCTGTTACCAGTGGCAAAAGGTGATGATGAACGATGACAACACAGAGAGCAGAAGCACAGGCTATTCCATCTACCTGCTACAATTTCAGAAGTTCCCCCAGGGTTTCCTTCATAATCTATTACTATTATTAACCAAATCAGGCACCAGAGAATTAGCCTGATTTTGTGAATAATAATTTCCACAAACAAGCAGCTATTCTCTCCAGTTCTAAGCGACGAGAACGTAGTAGGAACTTTGATAGCCTCTGCTGAGCCACAGAGAGTAGCACACTGCTGGGGAGCTACCATGGAGGTACTGCAACCATATTTGCCAAGCTACAAGTACTACAGATGATCTCATAGGATTTCAGCATCAATACAGGCTGAATTAAGGTCAATCAGAATGGGACCCATTAAACTCGTCTCCTACGGGCTCTCTAGGAAGTATCACAGAATACACGTCTTTGAGGCCACCCGAAGTTCAGGTTTAACCAACCTCACTGCTTTGTAGCCAACAGTTTCAAATGACTTTTAATAAGAAACTGTTTAACTAAAGAGGGGTCATCAGTACAAGTACATCCCGAGGTGACAACAACCATGGATTTTCTACTAGCCTATGAAACAAATTGTTGACTCTGGTTCAACCCCTAACAGAGAGAAATTACAGAAATTACTCTCTCAGCAGAAATACTGAATAGCCACAAAAACTGAACTCTCTTGTTATTAGCAGCGGAGATCCCACTGGGGCATGGAGGAAGATGCTGACCTGGCCTGAAGGACAACCTAAGCTATTGCTGTGTCCACACAGAGTTTGATCTTGGCATGGACTTCCACCTTTAAGATATATTCTGTAGACAAGTTAAACATGTAAGTGTTAATCGAGTGAAATCTGTAAAAGAATTAGTCTATGCTACAGCATCTGTCATCTCATAGATAATGTGCTGAGCACCAGCTCCATGGTGAGCATGACACCCATGCCTTGTCTGCAAGGCTTGCTAAAAGACTCTGAAAAGCAGCGATGGCTGCTTAGTTGAAACCACATCAACTCTACCTCCAAAACCCACAGTTATCACAAAATTAGTAACCTTTCCTTTTAATTTGAAAAGCTAGGATCTGGCAAGCTGTATCCTCCTTAAGCAACTGGGATGAGGAGTTTCAAATGTATTAAACAATGACTGAAGCACTACTCCCCTCAGCTTGGCATCAAAGCAGTCTGCCATGAGAATGCTGATTAAAGGTTAGCAGGTATGGTCTGACAAAGTTGCCTGCAAGACACCTAGCTAACACCAGGCCGGTGGCTGCACCATGCCCTGGCAGAGTGCCTCCTGACAGTAAAACAAGAGTCCAGCCAAGCATCACACAGTGGGCAATTCACTTAAAGATGCTCTGATGAAGAGGCCTTTGGGGACCTGGACATGGCTGCAGAAAGGAGTAAGATGTATTAGGGTGACTGGTCTTATTAAGGTGAAGGTCCTCAACCCAACAGCTTCTTTGCCAGGGAAAAGACTGGAACCTTATTTAAGGGAAATTATAAGAGTTCCCTTACTGATACATAAAATGACTCAAGACAGCAAGAGGACTTACAGGCTCTTCTAGTGAAAGGGAGAGAACCAAGAGGGAAGAAAAGAAAAAATGAAGAAAGAAAAAAATAATCATGAGAACGACCTAGTATGTGATACAACTTAATAATCTGCATGGCAAGTCTATGCATTAGGAGAATACTGCTCAGTTCCCATGTAAGAACTGAGGCTCTGACAAGTAGATCTAGAAACTGAAGAATAACAACCTGGAAAGAGAAGTTGGATTATTAGCCCAGCCTCCTGTGTATCACAGACCACTACGTCTGCTTGATTAACATACACAAAAAGCATGCAGACCAAGACTAACCCCGAACCCTTACATAAACCCTTAAGAGCCATCTTGCTGCACTGGCGAAAACATTTGTGTCTCACACAACTGCATACCAACACGAGATTAGCCCTGGCTGGAGTCCCATCATTCTCTTTGTGCAAAGACTGCTTTAATAAGAAATACCTCATCTTACCAGAGTATAGCTTTATCTAGGGAGGGGAAAAAAAACCCAAACCATAAAATCTCCAAAATTGTTCAGGATAGTAAGTCATTTGTAAATGAGGAATTTTCTGGGGAAAGTAACATGCAGCATGAAAGGTCACTTTCTAAATCAACATCTCAGCTAGGTACTAGCTTTTATCTCCTCTCTACATTTTAACTAGTCAGCTAGAGAGGAAACTTACAGGATAAGAGTTTGCAGCTGTGCACCCCACAAGTAAAGCAAGAACTTGAGGCACACATAAGATTTGCTCAGTGGCTACAAGGCTGGTGTACATCTGAAAGCTCTGCCAGCTCACCTCCATCAGTTAGGACTGTAAAAAATAACACTCTTGTAAGGATAACATCAGCAAAAGCCCAGAAGAGTGCTGCTACATTTCAGGAAGGTGGAACAGCAATCCTTATGGAAAAACTTCCTGCGTCTGGTAGGAAACGGTGCAGCTTCTCCACAGGGCTCTGCCAGTACAACTGCTTGTATGGCATAGGTAAACCTACAGACATGCTTAGCCCAAGTCTTCCAACTAACAGCACTTTCTTTGTGGGCAATGACAGATTCCTCACATACCTTATTTCTGAAGATAAGAAGCCCCATGGCTTGCCAGGTACTGAGAAGTACATCCCCAGCCTGTGAGATCACATGGGAAGAAAAGGTAAGCCACAGCACCAGAGGCTGCTGGGGATCTTGCCACCAGATAATCCTGCCACACAGATGGCGTCAGCTGGTGCCACAAAGCAGCTGCTGCCGCGGGCCTCCCTCCCACTCCAAGGCCCACGCAGAACCATTTGAACCCATCGCAGGAGACTGCAATTCTGCTGCACAGAACACTGAAATCCACCACAGGTGGCTGCATTAACAGACAGTATTACTGACGCCACAGAGGAACAGCACTACTATTCAACACCTCTGCTGCATACAGCCTTTTCTCACATGAGGTGGCAGAGCAAGCTGTAGTGTTTCGTCACACAAATACAGCTAATCTGCAAGAATGGATAAACCAAGAACTGCTCTTGCTGGAGTACTAGAATAGCTGGAGAATCTTTGTTAACAAAGATCATTATAAACACCATAAATACTGCACAGAAATACAGGTACCTCCGTTCTCTGTGCTGTGAGAAATCTGAGACTTCAGGGTCTGAGACCTGGGACATGAAAGAAAAGTGCAGAAGGAGCCCTCCCACCCCAGATGATTCCCAAGACACAGAGCAAGTTACTTACTCTCCCCAGCTCGTTGGTGGAAAGCCCGTACCAGAGCACCAAGTCCTGGAGTCCTGGGCACCAGCACCCCCTCAGGTTGCTGCAGAAATCAGGCAAGCTGCAAAACAAAAACAAGTTACATATTAGAGTTTTCATTTATGAAGAGTCATGGAGGGACTAATGAAAACTACTGAGCTCACAAAGATGCAGGTTACCAGAAGAAACCCACACGGCCACCCTCTGTGCCAGCAAGGCAGCGGGAGCCTGGGAATCAGACAAGCACAAGTGACTGAGTATCCCAAACAGCCACCTTCACTTTAAATCCTTAAAAACCATCCGCATTCAACAACGCACACACAAGAAAAGTAAAAGCAGAACAGAGGATCCACATATTGCGGTGCAGGGATCTTCCCAAATTGGGCAGATGTCACAAGCTGCCGTTGGACTATGACAGCTCGGGCATGTGAAAGACACGCTGCAAAGCATGCTTTAAATTCTCTCTCTCTGCACTCCATTACAGACCGGTGGTCTTCCCCATGCAAACACCGAATATCACGAAGAAAATTAATTTAAGACAACAGAGATGATGAGCTCCAAGTTAGAAAAAAGCTGCAAAATGTCCTCAATAAACAGTATGTTCATAACCTAATTTAGAAAATAAAGTGAAAAATCATCTTTTCAATTATGCTTGTGTTCAGTAGACATGAAGTACATCATTTATTTTTGCAAAGTCTGTATGCTGTTTAACAGTCATTCCCCAACCATTCCACCCCCTGGTAATTGATTACATTAATGCTATGGATTTGGGTACCAAAAAATATATTGGGATTGTTGCCACAGTGACAGAAGCGAGGTTATCTCCCTGTCAAAAGATACTCCATCAGTGGCAGCAGATCTGTCAGTCCAACTATATTCTACGGTTCAAGGTATTATTTAGCTTTGTATTTGTTCTCCCATCCGAAGAAAATAAATATGCAAGACCAAAGATACAGATCTCATCTGCTGCAGAGCTTAAAAAAAAAAAATCTTTTCCTTTGTTAAAGCAAAAGCCAGGCTAAATTAAGCCAAATTATACTCAATTTTAAAAAGAGATTTCTTTTTTTCCCCTATCCTTGTTCTAAGAGAAATCCAAGCACTATGAATCTTAGAAAGTACTGAGACAGAACAGATCATTTAAGGGAGCTAAAAACGTTCTTGTTAAAAATTTTATTTGTCATTTGGAAACTTAAAAATAGACCTTTCTACAAGCCAGATTAAAATTATTTTTCAAATCTAAAGCCTTTTGAAGAAATCAAGAAAATATACTAATTTTCATTTAAATAATGAAATTGCATTTTTAAAAGAAAACTCTTCAATGGAGCAGGAACAAAACAGAACAACGCTCATGAAACTAATATTCTAACCCAATTTAGCAGCACATTTGTGAACTTCTGTATCAGACAATCAGATTTCGGTATTCAAGGGGAAAAAAGGAGAGAAAGAAAACACACATTGTGTTAACACCTTCACACCAGTAAAGCCAAGAAACTAGCAATTTCCTTCTGTTTGAGAGTCACAAGTTTTATATACACAAAGCTTTCTGGGTTAAGTGTTGAGACCCCAAACTCCTCCACAGACTGGGCTTACATGCTAGCTTCTTTCCAAATAGTTTTAAGGTGTTTCTTCCCAAGATGCACCCATCTGTGCAGGCATCGCCATTTTTATAATTAACCCTCTTCCTCCTATGTATGAAACCTAATTTGCTCTAAACCAAGCCTAGTTTAACTGCAACAGAAACAGCCATTAATTCAATTAAAAAAATACGCAACAGCTTAAAAAAAAAGGCATTTTATGCTTGAAACAAGACAATTTTTTGATTTGAAATAAGACAGGGTCAGCCACACCAGTTTTGAGATCAGAGGAAAGCATGAAATACAAAATATGGGTCTCAAATGTGGGAATGACCACACTCTCCAACAGAACAGCAGATAGGAAATTGCAAAACAAAGTTTCAACAAGAGACATTTGACCTCAGATCCAAGGGGATACTAACACTGATGACATAAATTCCTGAAACTGTGCTACTGCACACCCAACATTTTCTACTTCCCAGCTGAGAATCTCATCCCTACCCTGAGCGCCCTTCCCTTTCTCTGTATCCTGCTGAACATGTCCATCTCTCCACCCACGTTTTTATCATGTTGTCTGCCTTGAAAATTGGCAGACTTGAAAACAACTCCGGGATGAAGAGAGGAATCTTTTTTCTTCCTGTTTATAAATCTCAGTATTTCAAAGAAAAGCTCCGTCAGCCAACAGCGCAGCAAGCTCGGTCTCCCAGACCTATGCAAGCTAGAAAAATTAATTTAGGACTTTATTAAAAGCAGTAAATTGGAAGGCAGATAGCATGCAGGCATTGATACCCTTCTTAGAAAATGAATTCGCAAATGTTTAACACCCACAGATGACAAAGCAGGAACATATTGTTACAGTTAATGAAATAAACAACTGGCTGGTTGAGGTAATACTAGATACGAGTTTAAAAAATGAAATAGTCCCAACTTCCTTCTTTTGCAAAGACGGGGCAATAGCTACATATACTTAAAAGTGGGATTAGATTTTCCTGGGTACTTGTATTTCCATGAGACACAGACCTGTGATCCAGTCCTCAGCTAGACTCAGAAAGAAATGATCTCACAAGTGCCAGCATTCAGTATCTTGGGCACATCACTGAATTTGAGTTAGAAATAATATAGAAATCAGCGAGGAAGGAAAAAATTTGGGAGTTATCACCCCTGTAGAGATGCTAGAACAAAACTCACTTTTGTAGATCTCTCAAAACAAAGACAGACATCTACCCGATAGAGACTCTCCATGGATTTGTAACATCTAAACTCAGACCAAATTTAGTAGGAATTTACCAAGCTAGGAATCCCTGCTGCTTTTCTCCCTCCTGCTTCGCTGCAGCCTGTGCTCATGCCTGGTGGCTTCCTGCCAAGAGCTAACAAGGTTAGCAGGTTTGATTGCTCTCCTTCCCAACCTCTACTCTTGGTAAGGAACTTTATGGTTTAGGTTAAATATAAGAGGCAGGTTTCCAATTGCCAAACTTGAACTGGAGTTATTCAGTATCAAAATAGGTTTTATACTTCAGTAACACTTTTTTCGTGAAGCACACGATATATAAACAGTGTGCTCCTCAGCAACGGCACTGCATTTTTGTTCTCACCTTTAAATTAGAAAGAAAACTGTGCCAGTGATGTTCTCAGATGCTTCTGTTGACTTAAACTGAGGTACTCTGATTTAACTCCACTTAATCTAAAAACTAATACACACACACAAAAAAAATATTCACTAATTTCCCCCCTGCCCATTGGGCAACTGCTTCTCAGACAGCCCCAGCAGAGAGCAGCCAGCCTGGGCTTGGGGGTAGCACAGCTCTCCAAGGAGAGCAACAGGTAGTCTACCACTTTTTCACCTCGAAAGTTGTTTTGTAGGAAAATAAGCCCACTGATTTGCACCAAGGAATACAAACTTCAAGGGTTACATCACTCTGGAGCATTCCTCCTGTGTATCCTTTATAGTAATGGCTATATATTGCTAACAGCCTGCACACCTGCCTGTGTCGGGTAGGGTGGAAAGCTGTAAAATCAGTAACACATAAGTTGGAAGGGATTCAGTTGCTCTGGGAAAAGTAGCTGTAGACTTTCCAATTCTTGTGCTTTTAGAATGGAAGCACAGTTACAAACTCATGCATGAGGCTGAAGATATTACATATGTACAGTACTCAGAGATGAGTGAACGGCTATCAGTACAAAACCGGTGACAGTTTTCATACGGCAGTTTTCTCTAGGCACACACACACATGCAGGTATACTGAATTTACATTATCAGAGTGGAGACTCTGTCTTAAATTGTCTTTTACAGAAATCACAGAATTCCACCTACCCCTTCATTAAAATGTCCACCTCTTCCTCCAGTTTAAAAATAGAAGAAAGAAGTAGTCCAGCAATAATTAATAAGTACAGCATGGTCATCTATTTTAGGGACAAATTTTTCTCTTTCCTTCTAGAAAGCACATAACCAGTTTCTAACTCCAGTCCATCAGATAGCCTCCCGGAATCGCCCCGAGCACCCAGGCTGCTGGGGTTTGTTTCCAAAAGGAGGAGAGAAGGAAGAGTTGAGTTTTGTTCTGAGGTTTCTAGGGGCCTATTTAATAAGAAAAATCATGTTTTTCTTACTTAAAAAAAAAGGCAAAACAAAACTTGCCAGGGGTATTAACAAGTTGCACTTCAATCTGACAGACATGGAGGACTCATAACATAATGACAGATAAAAGATTCATTAAAGATAGGGCAGAGGAAAAGGCTGCTGTCACTGCCTCAAGAATTCCCCGACGTTTTTAGTATCTACATTTCTTTACCTGCATCTTACGTTCTTTACCAGCGGTTTTTGCCAAATCCACAGAAGGAAGCATCTTACACATTAATTCATTTACTGCCCTAGAGGACCAAAAGGAAACCAGCATCACTTAGATGATATTTTACCTTTCCAGATTTTTAAAGCATAATTTGCTGAAGGTCAGGAAGAAGCTCCTCTTTCACAATTAGCAGCTGAAACACTGAAAAGCACATGGCACTGTTTTATTTATGAACTCTGAGAACTCAAACAAAAACTGAAGAGATTTGGTCATCCATTATTTGCAGGAGGGGTCCCACTCTTCCCCTTGCAGGCCACCCCTCCTCTCCAGCTTTCAGCATCATTGCTATCATAACTTGCAACAAGAACCAGACAAGTAGCTGCTGTTACAAAACTGTCTGAGCAAACATCCGGGCTGAGGCCGACAGTTTCTGGGTTATTACGTCAAAAGCACAGCACGATTGACATAGGGGTACGTACCGCTCAACAGCAACTCTTCAAGCACAGTCCGAGTACCACTGAGGCACGTTTCCCCCTCAGTGGATGGCAATCAAGCCATACTTTCTGTTTGATCCTCCTGACCCAAGCTTTAGAGCTCACAAAAACCCAACACACAATTTGCTGTTAGCACTTCAGCAGCAAAACAAGTGTGCTTTGAAAACACTCAAGCAGCTGAGTTGAGTTTTAAAAAAAAAGTTAAAACTGGACAGAAAGAAACTTGACTCAATATTTGAAAACAAAGCAGCCTGGAATTTATCTCAAAAAAATCTTTTCCTTAGCACAATGAGATGTAACTTACCTAGCTGAACAATTTTCCAAATACACATTAAGAATAAAACTTACTTTCGCACAGGCTTTAAATTTTAAGGAAGGAATTGAAAGCCTGGGATTTCATGCTGATACATGTGACAGACCAACCATGAGGGTTAGAAGCATCTAAAGATGCTCATCCACAAGCTGTCTGAGAGAAAAACATCTCCAAATGATTCGACTTCTTAGCAGACATACCATACTTGAGACCAGGTTTTATCTGTCACTTAGAGAAAGACCTGCGGGTGATGAGCATTCAGGTCACACACACCTTTTCTGCAGCAACCCACAGCACAACTATTCATGTGATAAACACCCATGTCACAGCAGAAGCCAGTGGCAATGAATAATGCAGGAGATCCAGTTACTCTACCACACAGCACACCCATGGGATATGGAGGCAGCATTTTAGCTTAAGTCATCCTTCCCCCTTCCAGGGTATAAGCATGCTCTTTGGTTATTCTCTCTCCACCTCCAGTTCTGCATACACACTAACAGGTCAGACCCAGCAAAACAGGATGAGTCGTTGCAGAAAAATTAGGGACACAAACAGAAATGCAATACAGCCTCCAACAAGATGATGTTAAAATATTACAGCATCTGCTCAACTCAAGAGCTCCACAAACCAGAGACATGGTTTTTCCAACAAAGTAGTCCTTTGTTCACACTTCCCAAGAGATGTACTTGTCCACCATTAGGGCAATAATTTCACAAAGCATTAGCTAAACTAGGACAAAATAAAATGGAGCCATACTCAGCCTTAGCTTGTAACCCTGCCTGAATGCAGGCAAGTTATTAAAAGTGCACTGCAAAACTGAAGTGAAATCAAAATTTGTGAGTCAGCTCCCTTTTAAAAAGGCATTATCACCTGTGCTCCAAGTACAAACTCTCCCAGTGACTGACTTTAATTATTCATTCCTATTCTGGAGTACTACTATCACTCCCAGTGAAGCGTATGCCCATCCAAGCCATGAGCAGCCAGTTTCTCCCCAATCTCTCTGGATACTCTGCAGTACTTTCCGGCTTATGCTGCACACAACAGGGTCCTCCATCTTAGAGCATCCTTGATACCCGCCATGCCAGGGCAAGGCACAGAGCTTATGGCATCATAGGACAAGGCACTCCACAATGCCAGCCTGGCTTCTCTGGCACTCTCTGTGTTTCAGCACCCTGCTTAGCCAACCACTCTGCCAGCACTGCTGGCCTTCACACAGCTTTTGCATTAGCCTGGGCATCCACTCATGCTGCAGATTTATTATGCTATTAGAAGGTTGTTTTTGTCTCGCATCTGCTTTGTTTCATACTATTTCTTTTACATTATTTTCTTACATGCAAGAAAATCTATACAAGAAAAATTGTCCACCAGGAGACCAAACTGCATTCATGAAAGCTCAGGCAGACTCTCAGGCTACATGCTTAAAATGAGTGCACTAAAAAAAAAAAAGGCATAATAATAAAAGTCTCAAGTGTCTCTCCAGTTTTAGTCATAATCAATTTTACTGATGCTGTTACAAGCCCTCATAATTTTGGCTCCAAAGCCAGCTGAAAGACAATTAAGAACCTTTAACTTAGGCAATGTGTACCAACAGAAATCATAGTGGTTCTGCACACCAGGACAACATATTCAAAACTTTCTGCACAACAGCTGCTTAGCTGTAAGAAGGGATCATCTCCTCTACCTTACAAGCCTCTGTCGTTCTGGTTCAGTGAGGGGAAGGGGGCAATAAAGTTAAAATATTACAGCACATTTTTCCATCCACACTAAAAGAACTTACGCAAGCCTATGAAAGGTTTGGAACAGATCGTTACATATGTGCGTAGTAGAATTAAGGCAGAACCACTGTTAGAAGTAACTAGCAGATCCATTCCATCTCCATCATCTCAAATAGAACAACTGTTGGGTTTGTTCAGGGTTTTTTTGGTTTGGGTTTGGGTTTTGGTGGGGTTTTTTTCCAACAAAACAGGGTCAGTACTTGGAAAATTTCTTGCTCAGAATAGTGGTGGTTAATAGAAAAAAAATTATTTAGCTTATTCCTTTATTAATCATCTTTGCTGCCTAGGTGACTCACCATCTATGAATGAAGACCCCATAATCCAAAGGGAAATAGTTAGCAACCTGCTATACCACCTAGACACACACAGATCTTTGGGGCCGGGTGGGATCCACCCAAGGGTACCAAGGGAACTGGCAGAAGTGCTCACCAAGCCACTTTCCATCATTTATCAGCAATCTTGGCTCACCGGAGAGGTCCCAGCTAACCGGAGCCGAGCAAATGTGTCATCCATCTACAAGAATAGCTGGAAGGAGAATCTGGGGAATTACAGGCCTGTCAGTCTGACCTCAGTGCTGGGGAAAGTTACAGAGCAGATCATGTTGAGTGCCATCACATAGCACATACAGGACAACCAGGTGATCAGACCCAGTCAGCATGGGTTTATGAAAGGCAGGTCCTGCTTGACTAACCTCATCTCCTATGACCAGATGACCTGCTTAAAGGATGAGGGAAAGGCTGTGGATGTTGTCTACCTAGAATTCAATAAAGCCTCTGACACCATTTCCCAAAGCATTCTTCTGGAGAAACTGGCTGCTCATGACTTGGATGGTGTACTCATTGCTGGGTAAAAAATTGGCTGGCTGGCTGAGCCCAAAGAGCTGTGGTGAATGGAGTTAAATCCAGCTGGCAGCCGATCACAAGTGAGGTTCCCCACAGCTCAGTACTGGGGCCAGTTATCTCTAATATCTTTATCAATGATCTGGACGAGGGGATCGAGTGCACCCTCAGTAAGTTTGCAGGTGACACCAAGTTGGATGGGAGTGTTGATCTGCTTGAGGGTAGGAAGGCTCTATAGAGAGACCAGGACTGGCTGGATCGATGGGCCAAGGCCAATTCTATGAGGTTCAACAAGGCTAAATGTCAGATCCTGCACTTGGGTCACAACAACCCCATGCAATGCTACAGGCTTGGGAAAGAGTGGGTGGAAAGCTGCCGGCAGAAAAGGACCTGAGGGTGTTGGTCAAGAGACAGCTGAGTATGAGCCAGCGGTGTGCCCAGGTGGCCAAGAAGGCCAACAGCATCCTGGCTTGTATCAGAAATAGTGTGGCCAGCAAGACCAGGGGGAAGTGACTGTTCTCCTGTACTCAGCGCTGGTGAGGCCACACCTCGAATACTGTTTTGGGCCCCTCCCTACAAGAAACACTTTGAGGGGCTGGAGCATGTCCAAACAAGTGCAATGAAGCTGGTGAGGGGTCCAGAGCGCAAGTCCTATGAGAAGCAGCTCAGGGAACTAGGGTTGTTTAGCGTGCAGAAAAGGATGCTGAGGGGAGACCTTATCGCTCTCTACAACT
>VZSC01016553.1:145861-168322 GCA_013398225.1 Steatornis caripensis | reverse complement strand
TATGTTGTATGTTATATATTATATCCAACAAAGCAGTGGCATTTTTAGGGAAGCGAAGACTTCCCGGCTGCCATTCCTTGCTGTAGCGCCGGGACCCACGGAGGGCTGAGCCGGGAGGTGACACGGAGCACGCCAAAGGCCGGGGGATCCCTCCTCCCCGGCTCCTCTTTGCCCTTCCCAGGGCCAAACTGCAGCTGCGGTGGGGNATTATATCCAACAAAGCAGTGGCATTTTTAGGGAAGCGAAGACTTCCCGGCTGCCATTCCTTGCTGTAGCGCCGGGACCCACGGAGGGCTGAGCCGGGAGGTGACACGGAGCACGCCAAAGGCCGGGGGATCCCTCCTCCCCGGCTCCTCTTTGCCCTTCCCAGGGCCAAACTGCAGCTGCGGTGGGGCCGCTCCAGCGGAAAACCCGCGCCCCGCGGGCTGCGACGCTGCACACGCGTGGGCTAGGTCGGGCTGCATGAAGAGTCGGGGGGAGCAGGAGGAGAAGCTCCCCCACCCCAATGTACCCCCCGTGCTCCAACTCAGCCAACTTCTTTTTGCTACCCGCTCCCCACAGGAATTCAAGTTCTTGGCCGGTGGCTGGATGGGGACCCTCCTCCCGGGCTGGCAAAGCCAGGGCTGGGGGCGGGGGGGTGTGTGTGTGTCCTAATTTGGGGGTTGCTTGGGGGCATGGCCAGCACAGAGGAAAGCCAGGTTTCCCAGGAGAATGGCGCCCGGCCCGCTTGCGCTCTCTTCAGAAGGGATTTATACGCAGGATTAAATGTCCGGCCGCATAGGGCAATTTAACAATCAGCGTGAATTAATTCTGACTCGGTCTTTAAGAAAATATTGTTTGTGGCACAATCCTCTGCAGGGCTGTCGTTGCAAAGAAGAAAAAAATCCAAACCCTAAAAGCACCGGCGGGTTTCCGACGGCTGGAGGCACCGTTTCCAAAACGGCTCGGACTGATGGCATGGAGAAAAGGGGGAAATTCGTTCTTCGGGAGAATCTGTTAATCCAATTTCCTCACTTGCAATACACTTTACCTGCTGGAAATGAGCCTACGGGGACGGGGTGTTGTTGGAAACCTATTAAAGCTTACGCCTGTAGGAGACATTTTGCAGTTGCATCTGGTTCGATAGTCGCGACACGTTCTCAAAAATATAATAGTATGCCAGCTTAAGTAGCTAATAATGGGTAATAACGGGGGAGGGGGGAAGGAGGAGTGGGATTTTACAGACTGTGGAGACCATAAGTATAACCCAAACCTTCACATAGAAAGAAAAAACCTCAGACCAAACCCAGCCGAACCTCTGCTACAAAACCGCCGAGGGAGGGAGAAAGGGGCGCAGTCCCCAGAGCGCTGAGCCCCCGCGGATGTTTGCGCCCTTTCCAGNGGGGGAAGGAGGAGTGGGATTTTACAGACTGTGGAGACCATAAGTATAACCCAAACCTTCACATAGAAAGAAAAAACCTCAGACCAAACCCAGCCAAACCTCTGCTACAAAACCGCCGAGGGAGGGAGAAATGGGCGCAGTCCCCAGAGCCCTGAGCCCCCGCGGGTGTTTGCGCCCTTTCCATCCGCCTCCAGCCCCGACGGTCCCCCCGGCCCGGCCTCACCTCGCTTCTCTGAGCCGCAGCGGTGAAACTGGGGGATTCCGCCCCCCCCCAATTCCATCTCCTTTCTGCCTCCCGTCTCCTATTCCAACCGCTGCTCTCCTGGCTCTCGCAACGGGCCTTTGCGCAGAGTCCTTAATTTCAAAACCCCCCTGTCTCCTCCAGGGTCTGATTCTGCACCGAGGTCCCTCGGGAGGGGACNCAGTGAGATGACACTAACCCGAAACGCAGCAAAGGAAACGGCTTTGTGCCTTTGTGATCTGTTTCGGGGCAATTTGGGCTCTAATTGATTTAAACGGTTGTGAAACCCTCTTTCCTCTCTGCCTAGGTATTTATTCCTTACTTTGAAGCATTGAAGGGTTCTCCCAGCGACCAAAGTCCTGGCCCGTTTTGCACATGGATCCTGCGCTCCAAAGGGTCACCCGTGGGTGTTTCCAGCGAGCCCGGTGAGAAAAACAGCGTGTGCCCGAGGGGCACCGGCCGTGACCGCCCCCCGCGACCGCCTGCCCCGCCGGAGCCCCGGCCCCGCTCCGTGCGCGTGCTCCCTCGTCGTTACCGTTTCCCCATCGCCGGGAGCCGACGGGGAACTGGGGAGGGGGAACGCGAAGGATAAACGGGAGCAGGACTTTTAAAGGAGAAGTCCAGGACTGAGGTTTTAGGTTGTCTCGGCTAAAAGGAGTGAAGTTTTGTCTTTTTTTTTCCTTTGCCCTTTTTTTTTTTTTTTTTTAGCAAAAATCTGTTTGTCGGAAAAGCGCGAAGGAAAGGGCAGCTGGATCCCGCGGGCTGCGCTCGTTGGAAAGGACCCTCGGCCCTCTCGAGAGGTTTTCTTCTGGAAATACTCCAAGGATGACAAATGCACCTCGGCAGGGAGGGCTGGAGAGGGTTCAGGGCGTTATCACTGCCCGGGGAAAGCCACTGAAGGGCCCTGATTAAATCCATGCCATTAAGACAGGTGGAACGGGGGCTTTGCTCCTTTTTACTCTGGGCCAAATCCTGACAATCACTCCTCAACTTGATTTCAGCCCGGGAAACCATCGCCTCCCCATCCTGACGGACTTTACTAAATTTACTTCTCTTTTGGGTTTTCATGAGGCTACGAGGGTGCGGGGTCAGGGTGGCGGGTGCCAAGGTGGGGGGACACTCAGAGAATTTTGCCATATGATGCAATTCGCGTGAGAAACAACCCCAAAGTGCTGCCTCCCCAAGTTTGCCTCCGGCAGCTACTGCCCGAGGCAACCGGTCCCGGGCCAAGAATCCCGGTCCCGGTCCGGTTCGATGAAGCATGGGACACCCCCGGCGACAGCCCTCATGCCCCCGGTTCATAAAGAAACCTTACTTGTAAAAGTCACTTTACATCTCCTGAGCCTGAAAACTACCAGGTAACAGCTTTTTACGACCTGACTCCCAGGACACGGTTTCATTTCGCTCCTTAACTTAACTCTCCGGCCCTTGCCCCTTTCTCTCCTGGCTCCATTTCCCAGCAAGAGATCCCTCCAGGTTTAGAATGAATTTAAACACTCAAACCTTGCAACAAGAGCTGATTCACGACCTGGCCTTAAACTGCAGGATTTTCAGACCGTCTGGAGTTGAGCTCTGATTCCAAGCTGGGGAGGATTTTCGGCTTTTTAAAAGTCCCTGGGCTCCCCGTGCCAGTGGGGAGAGCTTCTCTGTCAGCAGCAGCTCCGATCTTTGCAGGAAGGTGCTGAGGCTGGTTTGTCCCACGGGTTTCCCAGCCCCAAGACATCTCAAGGGCCACTCTGCTCCCATGTAGGCCCAGCCATTCACGCAGAAAAATCCCAACCCAATCCTCGCTTGAAGTAGTTGCAGAAGCTCCACAATCGTGTTGCTTTTCTGTTCTTGCTGGTCTTCCTTTTAACTACGTGTGCATTTTGGAGTTCAAAGCAGGAGCTTGGTGAGAAGTGAAAGTGGTGAAAGAGGGAAAAAGGCACTGGAAATCCAGGCAGAGAAAAAGTACAAGAGCAAATCCATGGCTTAACTCCTCTGAAAGTGGATGGATGTGAGTCCTCCTCTCCCCCTTGCCCCCCTGTCCAGGGACCTTCGCCTCTTGGGTTTATGGTTCTCCTCTGTGTAGTGTCAGTTTTTCACGCCCTTGATGACACAGCCTCCCCTTCTCCTGTCCCTCTGAAGATTTGAGCCCCAAATAGCGCCAAAAAAAAAAAACCTTCTACAGCTCTGTCATCGTTCCTGGTGCTTGGGAGCTGGTGGGGGTCTGCCCACTAGTCCATCAGTTGTTCTTTAGGTAAAGAAATAAAACAAAATTAAGAAGCTCCAAAATCAAGAGGTGAGTCACAAGAGCAAAACAAGACCGGGGATCCCTGGCAGAGGGCTCAGCGTCTCTCCCCTCCAACAGAGCAAAGGCAAGTTGTGGCACCATCCTGAAACTATTTAGCTCACATCCATGGGAGACGGGGGCCTTTTAAGGTCTCTTCTCCCTACCCAACCCCCAGAGCCACTACCCCTCATATATTATTTTTACTAATGTGGTGGGATTTTTTTTTCCTTTCTTGGAGGAGGAGGGATTTGTGTAGCCAGATCCGAGGAATTCAGAGAGAGAGAGAGATCCCCCCTGTTGACTAGAGACATGTTGTTCTAGGGATTAGAGATGTCTGACCTTGAAGGTCGCAGGTCACGGTCTTGAATAGCGAGCAGGAGTGCGAGGTTGGGATTGAAACTTGAGGTGTGTCTGCTGGAGATCACAGGGGAAAGTCTTCCAAACAAAGAGGAATGCCTTGGTCGGGGCGAGAAAGGACAATTTCCTCAAGAATTACGAGCTCCTTCCGGATGGTCACATACCTGCAGACCCCCTAAAGGATGCACCGCGGCTGAGGGAGGAGAGAAGGGAGGGGAGAAAGGAGGAGCAGGATAGCTGGAGCCAGAAGGCCCCATTATTTATTACTATTTGCATTCTGGGCAGGCCCAGAGGCCCTAACGCTGTTGGTTTTATGGAGATTGGTAGAAAACGGTCGAAAGAGCATCCTACCATTGGGGAAGCCTTGAGGTGGAGGGCAGGGAGCAAGGAGGCAGCCTGGAAGCATCTTTGCAGGAAGGGAAGAAAGGAAGAGATTCCTCCAAGGGCAGGGAAATAACACAGATAATCTCTAGTCTGTGTCCAACATGACAACTATGAAAGTCTCTGTGAGATCCTGTGGAGCTCTGGGGAGTTGGTCACAGCCGTGTGCCTCTATTTCCCCCCAGGAATATCAATCAGAGGAGCAAAGAGCACTTTGTTTCAGGGCAGCAAGGGTAAAATAGACTACATAAATCTTATTTCTCTGCTGGGATCTCCATTCAAATGAGGAGGGTAACACATGTAGTGGTCCAGAGGTATCTGGCTTACGCCCATGGACCCTACAGATGGAGATTTGTGCATGTCTGCTTCTGGGTACCTGTGCACGGGCTGTGTCCCTGCTCTGTCCAGGGGATGAGATTACGTGGGTGCTGTGAGCAGCATCACAGCATGATCCTGCTGATGTCCCCTGCTGAAGGCCTGCACATCCCACCAAAACCAGCCAGCACCACGCACTGCTGGCAACAGATCCCTTTGGTTATTCGACAAGGCATTAAAGTCCATGTTCAAATGTATAGAGGTCAAGACCCTGGGCTTAGAGGAGTGAAGAACATAGGAAAGTGTTTGAACAGCCAGGACCTTCAACACAACCTCAGTCTACCTCCCTGAAGCCCCAACACTTGAACAGACTCAGCTTCAGATCCTCTGCCACTGTCAGTATGGTCTAAATGACCTTAAGGATGAAAAGCCCTGACTCTATTTCAATATTCTTTGAAGAGAGCGATGAGGACCTCATTGTGTCACCTGTGCAAACCACACACGGAAAGATCTACAGTAAAGGTCCACAGACCAGGTCTTGCTGTCATGCTTAAGCCCATCCTTAAGGCCTTTTTTCTTCCCATTTTCGGGTCCGGTGGTAGGGAAGGGAAGGGAGAGGGGTCGGGGAGAGAGCAGCCCCCTGCCCCGGGAGTGGCCCCGAGCGACGCTAGAGGGAGCCCCGGGCTCAATTAATTAACGAGTGAGCATTAACCGAGTGGGAAAAACATTGGAGCTGGGAGAGAAAGGGAGAATTAATTTACCTGGCCTGTTACTGGCATCTCAAGGTGCATTTATGCCAATATATGTACAAAAAAAAGCCCTTATGTGCATAGCAGTGAGATGACACTAACCCGAAACGCAGCAAAGGAAACGGCTTTGTGCCTTTGTGATCTGTTTCGGGGCAATTTGGGCTCTAATTGATTTAAACGGTTGTGAAACCCTCTTTCCTCTCTGCCTAGGTATTTATTCCTTACTTTGAAGCATTGAAGGGAAAGCAGAAGGCATCAATCTGTCTCCAAAATGCCTTTTTTATGCTGGTATTGATTTTTGAAGTGCCTCTGGAGAAGGGGAAACGTAAGGAACAAATGTTAAGGAGTGCAGCGCTTTCCAGCCTGGCCCAGTCATAAGCTCATGCCCAGGGAGGCCAGAACAGAGCTAAGGAGGTCCCCAGGCCTAATCCAGGGCCTGCCGAATGCAGTGGGTCCACAGCCAAGAAGCCACAGGAGAGGGTCGCGGAGGCCAGGGGCGTCCTTGGGTACCAGCTGAGCAGCTGTAGCAGGGTCCCTTGAGTTTTCGGGTGCTTGTAGGGTGCTGCTTGCATGCAGAAGGGTCTGTGGACCCATGCTGAGCCCTGATTTTATTTCCCCCCTCATATTCATCTCTCTCTGCAGCCTTTCCTGAATGGTGCAGAGCTCCGCTGCAGGTCCAAAGCCTCCTGAAGGCGATGAGGGGATTTCAGGGGTTGCAGCAGACTTAAGAGCTCCTACGGGTGGGGAAAGGGGAAAGCAGCCCCAAAACAGGTCTCCATGGTGTGGTGAATGGGCTGGAGCTGTGTGGCGGATAAGCTCAGGCTTGAGTCTGANAGCTCAGCTGCAGGTCCAAAGCCTCCTGAAGGCGATGAGGGGATTTCAGGGGTTGCAGCAGACTTAAGAGCTCCTACGGGTGGGGAAAGAGGAAAGCAGCCCCAAAACAGGTCTCCATGGTGTGGTGAATGGGCTGGAGCTGTGTGGCGGATGAGCTCAGGCTTGAGTCTGAGCAAAACTGAACCAAAAGGAAGCTCAACAGAAAAGAGGTCATAAAAGCTGCTGTTGGGCTTATTTATTATCATTTTAATCTTATTAGCATCCCATTCAGTGGCTCTTTGGAGAATAAAACACTGATATTGTGTATTTATCTTGACAGAAATCAACCAACCTTAATAAAAATGAGTCACTCGATAAAGAAAAAATGGGGAATGAAACCTTTCTGAAGTTTTATATTGTCTTTTTAATTAACTACCTTAATATTGGCTGAATATGTAGGCAAGGGGAAAGCAGAAAGTAGCAGAGATTATGTAAAAGGTTTAATGTAAATCATGTCATAAGTGTAAATAATGCTCCTGTTAATTTAAAACCAAGGCTGCCTGTCTTTACGACTTCACTGCACTCCCATTAGCTCTATCTTTATACAATGTCATGGGTGCAAATAGATTGGGTTGAAAACTTCCCCCAGAGCCACTTTAAAGTGACTTCTAATCTTTCCCTTTAGTGGTGTTAATTCAACTTCACAAGAGTGTTTGAAGCACCATTAGGCAGAGAAATGGACCTTCTCTCCTGCTGGTGCCCTTATCCAAATAGCAACCTTACCAAAACAAAAAATCTGTTTCATATCTGGCCAAGTCTCTGGGGCTCGGCAGAGCAGCTGAAGGAGACGTGGGCTTCCTTTTTATGAGACTTAAATACATAAAGGATTTATGCTTTGCATTTCTGTATCACTGCCCCGTGGATGCCTCCAAGCACCTTGGAAACCTCCTGCCTCGTAGCACGCAGGACGACTGGCAGCAGCTGCTGGAAATGGGGACAGAGAAAGAGCTGGGGCCACAGCCAGGGAAAGAAAAGAGTCCTCATAACCTGGACTGGCAGCATAGTGGCATGCTGCTGGGGTGGCTTTTTTTACAGCAGGATACCAGGGAAGGGTGGGAAGTGAAGTGCTGGGAAGGCCTACATGTTTTGTGGTAGGCTGTGGTCATGTCTATATGCCTGTCCAGCATCCTACAAGCGGGTGATGGGGGTGAGCAAAAGTCATTATATGTCATTAGCGGGAATACGGCTGGGCATTGGCAAGAAAGTAGTGTTAGAAAAGCTGCAAGACCCAGGAACACCAGTGCTGCTGGATGGAGCAAGGCTAGTCACATGCACCAGCACAGAGCACCATCCAGCCCCAATTCCAGCACCAACCCCCAGCTTCCAGAAGGCTCCAGGAGCAGATATATAGGGGAAAGGAGGCATGCAGAGAGTGCACCTTTGCTGAGGATGATGTCCCAGCCTCTGGCAAGCAGCAGGGTAAGAAACTTTCTGACCTGGTGGCTCTGTCTGGACCACCACGATTGACAGCCAAAATTGGATTGTCCTTCAGTAATCTATTGAACCCTTTTTTGACCCTTGTTTACAATTTTAACTTCTACAACCTCCAGTAGCAGTGAGTTCCACAGTAAAGTGCGCAGTTTGTGAGAAACAACCTGTACATACTCTGAAAGAGAGAATAAATATTCCCCTGGACCCTTCCCTTGACCTTCCAGGCTGGGACAGACCTCTGCCATCCTCCATCTCCATCATCCCTCTGTTCCTGTTAGCTCAGGCAGCAATGGATCGTGTGGTTACCCCAAGTTTTGATGAAGAAAATATTTTATTACAGGGCTGTCTGCCCCAGGAGAGCCGAATTGTCCCCGGGGTCTGGCAGGTGCAGGGGTTACAGCCCGAAAGGAACGATTGCAAGGTCGTGGGATGCGACTTTCTCCTGTCCTCCAGGAGAGGGCAATCCCTGGCTGGAACTGAACTGCGAAACACTGCTTGAAAAGATCCTTGGGAGGGTTTTCCTCTTTCGCTGCTCTTTCCAAGCAAAAGATCAAATTACTGTGGTGGAGGAAGGCTGTAAAATGGGAAACACAGATGGGGGAACTTACGGGGAGTGTGGGTTTGGGGTAGCCTGTGTTTCTTTGCACGGTGACATTCATTAATACAAACTGGCTCTGCTTGTGACAACGAAAATGCAGAGTTCAAAAATAAACACGAGGTTTTTTTGAATCACTCAGAACTTTCTGCTGGGTGATCTAATCACAAGCATATCTCACCATTCATTTTCATTAGGCTTGTGTTTAATTCGTCTTCTTTAATCTTCTTCCTTTTTGAAGACCCAGACAGAAGATGCAGGTGTATGTTGAGTAAAACAAGCACATCTATGTGTAGCCTCTACCAGCCTCCTCTGGATACTTGATTCCCACCACACACGCTGTTTTATTCACACAATACATTCTCACTCTAGCAAATGTGTTCTTGACCTGCCCTGTGGAGCTGGCCTGGTGAGCAAGACCCTGGCAAAAGCTTATTCCAGATTTTATTCTACGTCACTGGGTAACAGATCAAATAGCTCAGCCTCTGTCTCAGGTTCCCCATCTGCAAAAGAAGGATCGTGAATCTGTAACATTTTGCAAGATGCCACATTGCAGAAGCCATGAACTACACATAATTTTCTTCAGATGTCCTCTGTCCTAAGAGGGCAGTGAAGATCCAAGCCAGTATTTCAAACATGTTTTACTATGCATGTGAAAGGTGCCCCATGTGTTTCAGCGCAGCTACTTTTGAACATGGCCTTAACTTGCATTTGAAGGTGCCCAGGAGCTAACGGCAGGGGAAGGTTGGGAGAGGAAAGGCGGTCAAAATACTTCTGAGTGAAGAAACCACCCGCTCGAGGAGGGCTGCTCAACACCTCAGTGATTTCCTAACTACTTCCAGGGAGAAAGTTTGGAAAATCTAATATACAAGTACTGGAACGGAAACGGGCATCCCACTGGGCCACTTCATCCCGGTGAGGGTGTGTGGCTCAGAGAAAGAATATCTGGAAAATAAATGAACAAAACCTTGTTAAAAAAGTCCTTGGACCATCCTGTCTCTTGCTAACTGTTAACTACAGAAAGAAAATAGGAATGAGAAAAAAAACACTCAAGTCTGGGAGAACTGGAATGTGGAGCTTTTTGGCACAAGCTGAGCAGGAGAAGTTTCCAGAAGAAACAACATGAGTGAGAGGATTATTACGAAAGGCCAGAGTGTCAAATCTGTTCTGGGAGTTAAAAGGAGCCCATAAAATCCACTCACCAGAAATGGAGCCAGAGCAAGGTCTGGAGTTAACTCCTTAAAGTCTACAAAACAGTGATAACCATCAGGAGTGACTTGCTTTCTGTGAGGTGCAGAGTCTGGGCAAAGTCCCATCTTAGCCATCACCCAGAAAGCTATAAAGAGGAAAAAGGCAGATCAAGCAGGTTGATGAGTGTTTTATGCAATGCAATAAATCCAATGTCCAGAGTAGCTCTCTAATTTAAACTCCCCTTTCATAGCCATTTATAATGATTCTTTCAAAAATAAAAGAGAATCATAGCAATATAATCCAGTAATATTATAACAATATAGTCCGTATGCCCCTAATTTTACCATCATTATTAATAAAAATTATTGCACTGCAGTAGCTATGCCAGGCTGAGCCCTCCTGGGGACTTGCAGACTGATTGCAAAGTAGGAAAAAATAAAATTCCAATGGCTTTCCATTTTTTTCCCTTTGCAAACACTGAGTGGTGAATCCCTGCAAGTTACACAGCAGTTTCTCTTCTTCTGTACAAACACGATGAATTCTTGCAGTTATTTGAAGACTTACTAGCGTAAAGAAGTAAAGTCTGAAGAGAAATTTCAGAGTGATGCCTAAATAATATGTGAAAGCAGGGGCAGGACTGGGGTGTGTCATGTTCTTCACTTTCATGGTGGACAGGACAAGAAATGATGCATTTATTAGATCGCAGCTAAAAAGATTTATAGTACACATTTTCAAAGATTTTGTGTTTGCAAGGAACAGAAAGGATGGATTTGGAGTCTGAAGGTGGTGGGGTATCTCTGATGCTGGGTGGATACATGTCACAGTAACAACAAGGTAAAACTGTCCGAGATCATGTGGCAAGTTGAGACTGGCACTCCAACCTTATGCAAAGTATACAAGACTCATTCTTACAGCTCTCACCTCCTGCTTTCCTTGCAGAATGCCTTTATTGGCCTCTTATCCCATAAGCCAGGAGCAGCTGATTCGTAGATTACAGACCAGCCCTGGCCTGTCCCCACTTCCCCTTCTGCTTCTGGCCTTTGGATCCTGACCCTGCTCTCCAAATGCGCAAGACAAAACCTGTCTGGAGGGAGTGGGAGGCAGGACCTGGCTGCAGGAGTCCTGCTCTGCATGCACATATCAGGGAAAATGAGAGAAGCAGCACAGTCTAGGAGACCATGAAACATTGGCCTGAGAGCTGCTGGTAATTCGGTCCTGGTTGGATCATTATATTTTGGGAAACAGAAGAAAGCATGTGGTCAACGTTGTCAAAAGATTTTGGGTGCTGCCCTCAAACGGCAGGTCCTCAGCCAGAAGAAATTACTCCAGTCTAACACACACCAGAACAAAGATCGTGTCTCCAGCTTAGAGGGGCAGAGCTTAAAGGGACAATCAAACCGAGATGCTTTGAAAAGACAGAAACAAGCGTAATACAGAAGCAAAGGCAAACTAATGAAAGTCAGAATGAATTTATGAGGCACCTTAATGAAACACGTGGACACACAGAAGATGAATCCATGATGTTTAAGCTTTTAAGTCTGCAGATAGCATGGAACTCACATGATTGGAAAGGTAATAAATTTCCTAGCAAATGGACAAGATCATATTTGCACAGAGAAAACCTTTGCCCAAAGCAAGCGTGTGTGGTTAGTGAAAGATTCAATTAGGCTATTTAATGCCAGTTGCACAACTGTCTTGTTCACAGACTTGTACTATGTTCTGTCAAAGGTTGCACCCCTTAAATGGTAACATTTATGGATTTGACTCGAGCAGCTTTGCTCTGCCCGACAGATGGGTCTTGTTCCTTTGATGAGAAAGATCACAGAGAAAATGATAAACAAGTCATGTCTGACTCCATACCCATAGTGACAGAACATATATAATAAATGTTACTTTTTACTTAATTACCCAGAAAATGCTCAGACAATACGCGGTCTCAACACAGGACATGGAACCACTGAGTGATGATCAGAAGCTGTTCACATTTACTAGCTGTCCTGCAGCAGCACCCCCACCCAGCTGCGGATCAGAACCCCCACCGCCCTGCTGGGTAGGCACCAAGCAAATCCCCATCCCGCTCTCAGCAGGGACTGGCAGCCCGGGGAGCCCTCCCGCACAGGCACCGCGCTCAGCGGCCTCAGCTCCCCCCGGCTCCCTCGGGGGCTGTGCTTGAACCCGGGGCCGGCAGCACCGCGGAGAGCTCCGCACCCCCCGACGGGGTGGGCCGTGCTGCCGGCACTTGGGCTTCGGGAAACACCTGGGGTTTGATGTAGAGATACACCTATACACACACACACTGTGTGTGTCTGGCAGCGTCGTTCTGTCTGGGCATTGACACCCACAGATTTTCTGAATGAGGGTTTGGACGCAGCTGCGCTGGCTCACCGCAAACCTCCACCTGTCCCGTCAAGCATGTCTTGGATTCTCCCTTTCCCATGAGGTTTGGTGCTTCTTCTTTTCCAAATCAATCCCCCGAAAGGAGCCCACGNAGCATCATTCCGTCTGGGCATTGACACCCACAGATTTTCTGAATGAGGGTTTGGATGCAGCTGCGCTGGCTCACTGCAAACCTCCACCTGTCCCGTCAAGCATGTCTTGGATTCTCCCTTTCCCATGAGGTTTGGCGCTTCTTCTTTTCCAAATCAATCCCCTGAAAGGAGCCCACAGCGAGGGTCTGAACCTCCTCTCTGTGACAGGCAGTGAACATTAATGACGGGTATGAGCGGCAAGAGCTGTACCGGTTGTGAGTCCTCATCAGTCCAGAACTGGGAAGGATCGTCCATGCTCTGGGTACAGCCAAGCTCTCCTGAAGCAACACAGACGTTAAGTAAATGCAGTTATTTGGGCTGGTACATTGCTTTTCTTCCCTGCATTTATTTATTTGTAGTTGTGTATGCAGCTGCATGAAGTCACCGTGCAGCAAGAAAGAAACGCCACCACCTTAACTTACAAGAGTAAAGTAACACCACTAGCTTGAATTACAAAGGTAAAATAAAACTACTACTACTACTACTACCAAAGATTCACTCGCCTTCAGCAAGATTTAACACAGAGGGACAGAAAGAATGTCTTCTTCCCCCAGAGGGGGAAAAATCCAGAAGCTAGGTGGTAAAAATAAAGGTAAGAGAGTGCTGCGGTGTATTTGTGCTTTCTACAAGCCGATCAGGTGCGTCTGCAAACACGCTCAACGAGGGAACTGCTGCCTGGGGAGCCCCTGCCTCTCCGTCGCAAGTGGCTCCGTGCCCCTGTGCTGTGTTTCAGATATATTTTCTCGCAGCTAAGATCTGAAAGATCTTTGTTTGCAAGCCAAACAAATGCTCAAAGTTACCAAATAAGCAGTGGGTTTGTGCAGGGAAGAAACGGCGGGGTTTTGTTTTCTTTTATTTTTCCATAGCTATAATCACAACTCTCTGCAAAACAGAACTTGAGGATGGTGCAAAGTGGCAGCATGAGATATTACAGCACAAGGAGGATCCAGATCTTCTTTACCTTTCACTCACCATAGGCAAAAGTGATTTTCTCTTCGCTTTTTCTTGCGAAACGTGGAGCCGCAGGACCCTTCCTACCTTAAGTGATAACCTCCTATTGTTATTCAACTGTGCGTACCCGATTCGCTTTCCTCTTCTTCAGTCAGACAGCAAGCAAAGAAAAACCTTACAAATACAGAGAAACTGGTATGGATAATTTAATTTGCCCTGCGGGAAATGCGACTGCAAATAGAGGCAAATAATAATTTGTAGCCTAAAAACTCGGTCTCTAGATCGAGGGAGAGGTTCNTTATTCAACTGTGCGTACCCGATTCGCTTTCCTCTTCTTCAGTCAGACAGCAAGCAAAGAAAAACCTTACAAATACAGAGAAACTGGTATGGATAATTTAATTTGCCCTGCGGGAAATGCGACTGCAAATAGAGACAAATAATAATTTGTAGCCTAAAAACTCAGTCTCTAGATCGAGCGAGAGGTTCACTTCTGATTCCAGAAGAATAATAGCGTTTGTGGGTATGAATTAGTGCAACATTTTCTACAGCGTAAAGGGTTAATATGAGCACGAATCTTTTTACGGAACTATTTCGAAGACTGAAACTTTCATTTAGTGGAATCTTTATC
Source organism: Steatornis caripensis (assembly GCA_013398225.1). Taxonomy (NCBI): domain Eukaryota; kingdom Metazoa; phylum Chordata; class Aves; order Caprimulgiformes; family Steatornithidae; genus Steatornis; species Steatornis caripensis. Next base: position 154,429 of record VZSC01016553.1, on the reverse strand, counting down.
CCGCAAGAGTGATATGTCTTCGATACTGTTTTTAAAACGCCTCCGTATTATTTACTATGTGTGCACATAAAAAAACCAAAAAACCAAAAACCAAAAACCAACCAAAACCCAAAGCCCAAAGAAAACGAAAACAACAAAAATTGAGAGGCTTTTACAGAGCCTTTTGCAACCGTGCGGTCGCGGCAGGGCCAGGAGACACAAGGGGCCAGGCTGCCGAGCCCGGCTTCAGCCTGCAGCCAGCTCTGGGACACGGGTACGGAGGGTTTGCGATCAAAATGGCAGGTGGGGCTTCACATTGCGTTTTTTTGGGGGATGGGGGTTACATATTGTAGAGTTGCCGTTGTCCAAAATAATTTAAAATCTGTTTAATTCGCGAGTTTCACTGTTAGGAAAAAATAGCGTGGGTTTTGTGCTTTGTTTTGTTTTGTATTTTTTTCCCTCTGCCTTTACTAATTTTTTTATTTTTCGAAATGCGCATTAAATCGGGTAATTTCTGCCCTTCTAAACGTCCACATCAACGACTCCCCGGCTTGTTCCGGCGGTGGGAGAAGACTCACACCCGCCCGTCTGCTGGGCGACCTCCACCCGCAGGGCTCCGGCTCCGCCGGGGCTGCACCCACACCCCTTCCCCGTCCTTTCTGGCCAGCTGATCACCCTCAGCCACTTCCCCGAAGCTTTTTTTGGTAATTATTTTTAATTTTCTTTTCACGCCGTTTCACCCGCACAAGGTGGGTGCGGAGCCCGGCCGGGGCCCCCGCTGCCCCCCCTGCGCGCTGGTGCGCGGATGTGGCTTTGCCATCGGACGCGCTCGGCCGGGGGGATGAGACCCGGGATTTGCCGGGATTACCCGGGACATCGATCCCGGCCGTGAGCTCCCGGGGGAGGCCGGGGCACCCAGCTGCAAGCCGGGCTGCACCCAGGGCTCTCGGGGGCACAGGGGTGGCGTTATTTAATTTATTAACGGCTCATCCCCAACTTCTTTCCCTCTCCCTGGCTCCTTTCAAGGAAAAGGTGTCGCCCCCCCCCACGGTTTTTTGCTCTCCGCGTTTTCCGTGCGCGGCAGCGGAGCACGGAGCCGCGGAGGGCGGTGGGGGTGGGTTTACAATCCGGCCCGGTGCAAACCGAAGCGTCCGGATTTACTGTAAAATATCGCAGCGGCCTTTCCCGGAGGGGATTGTCCCGGAGGCGAGAAAGTCTCAGAATGTCACTAAGCCATAGTTTGTCGCCAAAAAACCCCGTGCTCTTGTTCGGGCGGCGATAAATTTCCCCTCTGGCACGGAGCAAATTGAACCGCGGCAGGGGGGAGAGGGGGGAGGCTCCCGGGCCCGGCCGGGAAGGGCTGGCTACTGCAGCCCCTTAATTCTCGGTAGCTTTATCCCTGGGGGTCAGATCCAGCCCCCCTCCAGATGGCCCCCCCTCGGTAATAGGGTTGCCGCGGTGCTGTAAACCCCCCAGTTCTGTCAATCCCTGCACACGCGGGCTTTCTGATGGGGAACGGATCCTGATTTATCTCAAATTGTTACTGGATGGAATTGTGCTTCTCCAGAGGTGAAAAGGTCCAGGCATACACAGGCGCCTATAGCTAGAGCCTGNAATCCCTGCACACGCGGGCTTTCTGATGGGGAACGGATCCTGATTTATCTCAAATTGTTACTGGATGGAATTGTGCTTCTCCAGAGGTGAAAAGGTCCAGGCATACACGGGCGCCTATAGCTAGAGCCTGGGAGGGGACACTGGATTTTGGAGCGGTCTGAGGGGGCTTGGGTGTGCTCAGCCCTGCACATCATCCTGGGGCTCCGTAGTGCAGAGGAGTCTGGGGCCTTCTGCTCTCAGTGGAGGGTTCGATGGTGAAGTGAGCAACAAGGGTGAGAAATGTCTTGGCACGGCAGAGATTCACAGGAGTACAAAGGGAGAGAAGAGAGAAACTGGTGTCCACAAGTTTCCTCAAAGAATTTTGGTGTCACACTTCTTGTCCTTCTTGCATTTGACATTTGCAGCAAAGCAAAAAGTCAAAAAAAAAAAAAAGAAAAGAGAAAAGAAAAAGAAGTAAGAAAAGCGGTAACTCCCACCGACTCTGGTGTGTTCTTCTATTTTTAAAGACAAAACAGGGAGAGAGGAGGCAAAAACCCCAAGAGATCTGGCAAAGCAGAGATCCCCAATTCCTAACTAACTTCTCCTTTCTTCCAAGCAGAGCTATTCTTGGAGGTGGCCAGACATATGAGTGGAGATGTGAAGCCCCCAAGTTGCTGGAGGTTGTGGCTGGCAGACCTGCACCCACCACCTCTGCACTGCTCAGCACCAGTGATGCAGCTCTGCTCAGGGCAAGGCCTGCAGGGAGCGAAGCCAGGGACGCTCCTGCCCGATTTCCTGCAGCAGAGGTGGGAATAAAGTGCTTTTCTCATGGAGTTTAGGTCTAGAGATTCAATTTATTAAATCAGTCCTGTTCTCCTGTGGGGTTTTGCTGAGGTCTGTGGTTGCTGCTCATGCGTTTGTGACCTTGCTGCACATCAGCCTGGCGAGCCAAGAAGAGTCACCATCAAAGCGGCCTTTTCCTCTTGAAGTCGGAGAGATGAGGGTCTGAGAAAACTGGATTTCGGTGACTTGTTAAAAGGGGCAGTTAAAAGAGTTTACATTTTGGGAGAGCGCATCCGTCCGAGGTGGATGGTCCTCAAGGCTCTTGGTGGCCCGGTCCATGGTGCAGCCGTCCTTCATGCTCCAGCCAGCATGACCGCAATGCCTCCTGTTCACAGAGCATCTCCAGCCTTTCTCTGAACTCTGCTGTCGGCCAGGCTGAAGGACCCCACAGGTTTGCCAGATTTCACAGTACTTCAGGCCTGCTGCTGGCAGACGCGCTAGATGCTAGGCAGATTTGGGAGGATTTCTTTGCAACTTAGACTATAAATGACATTGGCCCTTATATAGCAAAGCTCCACAGAGATCTCCGTGTAGTTTACAACGGCTGTAAGCGTTGGAAATAAAATTACAGATGATGGTAAAGCCAGAAGTATAACTCAAACCTCTCAAGTCTCAGGGTAGTACCCCGACCACTGGGCTCTTGGGTCTTCTGAAATACATTAATTCCTTTACAGCAGAAGCCGTAAACCAAATGCAAACCAAATCTTGGGAGCTTTATTTAAAGCACTCAGTCTTGGGCTTTGAATTCACGCTGAGAACAGAGACAAGCCAACGTTTATTTTTGTCTTTGAGAAATCCTAGTCCTGGATGCTCCCCTTTCCTTCTGAAACTTGGGCAGGGAAGGAGAAGAACCGTCTTGATTCTGGGAAGGATTTTGATAAAGAATAGCTGCAGTCAAATTCAAAACCTTCAATTATTTTATTAAGGAGATTTCCTAATTCAACTATTTTATCACTTTGCGGAATTTAAGATGTGGAGCACAGAGGAAGATGGCGGCAGCGGTGGGATGCGACAAATACCAAAAACCTTCAGTGCACTTCCAGTTCTGCTGCACACATATCGCATTGTTTCATGTGTTTGTGTAACCCAAGGTTTAGTGGAATGTGCCTGAATGATGGTTGAGCACAGATGTAGGAAAAGACTGCCAAAAGCACTCCAAGAAAGGACATGGGACTGGCAATAAACGGAGCTGCATCAGCAGGAATGGAGGATATGAGCCCTGAAATCTCGTTCCAGATTTCACATCCTCTGTGGACTGAGGATGATGGGGAACTTGGGAGAGGGACAGGAAACTGGGTGGCTGGTGTCCCAACACCAGCAGCTCAGGCGTAGGCTCGGCATTCGGTTTAGCAACACAAAACGAGCGACTGAGAAATCAGAAGTAAAAAAATTGACAGTGGTTCAACGGTTTGTGTTGAAAAATACTGTCCCCAGCGATTTACAGCGATGGGGGCTTGGCCCACAACACGGAAAGCACCATGCAAGATGGGTTAGGAGAACTGCAGTTCCCAGGTGCCTGTTGTCCATAATTCAGCCAAACCCAGACCGAAGAGGTAAAGCAGAATAAGCATAACCATAAGGTAAAGTGCTCTCACGCTTTACCATAAGCTATCCAGCCTCAGGGACTAACAGGGCATGGAGAATGGCTTGCTGTGCCTGACTCTCCCTTTGCTCTCAGAACTGGGGCTGTGCACGGCTGTAGGAATGAGCTTTGTCCTTTTTTTCATTTGCACTGAGCTGAGTCATTGTGGAGGAAAAGCCCATTTGTTAATGAGAACAAAGTGATAAAGTTGAGACCAGAACCTCTCTGGTTGCCAGTTAAAAATGAACACTGATTTCCCTGAGGTTCCTCTAAAAGCCCCAGCTGAGATTCCCAGCCCTGGGGGCCTCATCAGCCCCCTCCTCTCCTGCCAGTGGAGCCAAGGGCAGCAGTCTGCTTGGCTCCAACCATGCCCAGCCCATCTGGACATCAAGACAAGTGCCTGGGTCTCTTACGCTTCCCCTGGCAGTGCAATGGGCTGCGCAGGGCTGTGCAGGGTGCACATAAACACCTCCCGCCTTGCATCGCCTGCCCAGACCGCAGACAGAGCCATAAGGTACCATAAAGCTCAAGGTGTGTGATTTTTATGTAAACATTTATTTAGATGTCGGTTCTTTGGTCTGCTGAGGAGACTCTGTACCTTGGGCACATTTGCTGCCGTGTACAAACCTTAATGTTTCTTGGAAAACCCTCCTAAACCATGGGGCGCTTGGGACTAAGGAGGGAGAGAGTTCATGAAAATAAGGATAGGAAAACAAGAGTCTTTATCAGACATGGCAACATACATTAACCAGGGATTCCCATAAAAATACCGCTGACCTTCCTTTGCTTGTGAAAACCTTATGTCTGAGGAGCTGCAACACCACGGTGCTTGCTTCCCCATTTACACAAAAGCACTTTCTCTTTTAACGTTGGTGGGGAAGAAGTTCCCAGGGCTGGACCAGGAAGGTCCCAGGGCTGGGCAAACGTGCTCCTGCGAAGGGCTGGAGATGGGAAAATTGTTCCTGTTGGTTCTGGAAAAATACGCTGAAGTTATCTCAGCACTACATGCCGGTGCCTGACTTCTTGAGGGAGAAATAGGAAAAAAATAATTGTTTAGGGCCATCTGTATGAGGATCAGACCTTTTCAGGAAAATAATCTGAGATCTGGAACAGGCTGATGTATTTAAAAAGAAGAAAAATGTCATTATTTGAAAGTATGTTCAAGAAATACAGAGATGTTAAGCACTATTTTATAAGCTTGGGGGAGGTAGATGGTTGTTGCAAAAAGGGTGAGCCTTCAAATGACAGGAAACTCACCCCAACCTGCCGTGTAATTCAGCAGAGGAATTTTAACAAGAAGCACCTGCCTGTCTCTTCCAGCTCAGCACTGGCCTTTATGGCTTTACACACATTGTTAAGTTTAATCAAGCACATCAGTTTACATATTGTTTATAATGATTAAACTCTCTATGGCTGGTTTTTTACATATAGGTGAAGGTGCTGAGGTGTACTAAAAATAATAAAAAAAATCATTTGGCCAAAAACGTCTGGGCTGTTCACATGCTGTGCCCTGAGTCAGGACCTTGTATATTCTCAGCGCCAGCATTTGAGAGTTCACGCAGACTCTTGAGGAATATCATAGGCGAGAAGTGATGAGACGGTAAAGGCATTTGACTTAACAACCGACCTGCGCTTTGTGTCTGTGTGACACCAGCAGAAGCGTTAGCCCAGCCCATAGTCCCCGTGGGTAGCCCAGCTGAACCGCTTGCGCTGCTGGTGGACGGGTACGCAGCGGATCGCAATGTGTTTGCCACGATGCATTTTGGCTTCAGAGGTGGGGAAATATCTTGCGCTAACCAACATCCTCCAGGGTTAAAAAACAAGCATCCAAAAAATGAGAGGAAGCTAGTGTTGGAGGGAGAAGAGGAAGGAAGGATGGTCACAGCCTGGAGATCCTCGGCACATAGAGGAGGTCGCGGACCACGCAGCGCGTCTGAGGGCGCTGAACGCGCTGCCTGTGTGCTCTGCTTGTAACTGGCTCGTGTGTGGTAGGTCCCAGTGTGTCCCCAATGCATCAGGCTCACTGACCTCTGTGGAGCTGATCCGTTCCCACTTTCCTCTGTTCTGTATTTCTGAACGTCCCAAAACCATGACCAAATTCCTCTCCTTCCATCAAGGCAAAATTTCTTGGTGGATAAAGAGGGCAAGTTGTGAAGTCATGAATTCCCACTTCTTTCTCAACTGTCTGGCTCAGCCTCATCTTCACAGGCCCATGGGGACCGTTTCTGGGTTCACATATGAAAGAACACAAGAGCACACGCTACTTTAGCTATTGCAGGTCACAAATCTCTTGTCCATCTGAAAGACATTGTCTTAACAGGCCACTGTTTGCACAGGACAGATGGAGAGAAGAGACAGAGAAATCCGGTCGGAGAAGGAATCACAGTTGCCATAGGAGGAAGCAAGGGCTCCGTCCGCAGTGGACCTGCGGCATCGGGTCGGTGTTCCAGCAGTGCTGACCAAGGGGTATTGTGGAGGGGCAAATAGGAGAAGCCATAATACGGTGACATAAAATAATGGCTCATGCTGTAGAAAGGCTCTGCTTCGTTCCTCGCAAATGTGCATGAAACGATGGTCCCGGCGTCCTCTGCACTAAACTTGAGGAGATTGCTTTGAACTTTAACCAGTGCAAGGGACAGCACAATTTTCCTAGTGCACTTTAGGGGAATTGCTATTGATTTATATCGACACAAGCCCAGGAGCTGAAGAGAACGATGCGGAGAGGTGCAGCACTCAGGCAGCCCTGCAGAAGGAAAGGCTCACCCTCGTCCTCAGGGCCGTGAGTGCTCAGCAAGGACAAGCGAGCTGAACACAGCTCCTGGATTTTCAGTGCGTATTTAGATCTTCCGCTCTGGACAAAGACTGGAAGCTGTTGCTCCATAGCTCTCGACATCGACTGAGCCCTTGTGCTTTCAAGCATTATACAGTGCAGGAAAAACGGCATTTAACATAATTTAGCTATGTCCCACTTCTCGCCTCTCCTATCGCGTGGCAAATTGTTACAAAACAAAGTATGTGAGAAAAGAATATGGTTATTTTTTTCCAGGAAAGCCTATGCAATGCTTGTGTTTCTGACAAAATTTATAAGAAGCACATTCCTGGCTTTGTGTGTGGATGTGAACGTGAATGCAGGTGACTGCATAAAGCAAAAGGAAATTTCTTTTGTATCACTTCATTAGTTTTGGGCTGGGGGGCAAGATGAAGTTATATAGGTATTTTAAAAGATTGAATACAATTTTTTTTTCCAGGAAGAGATTTCTTCCAACTAGCTTTTTCCTGATGGGATTTTCCAAGCCAGAAATATTTTCCTTCCTTTCCCTTGCCCGCTAACAGCCCTTCAGGTGGACGATGACCATTCCAGCAACCTCAGTTATTTACACCCACAGCTACCATAACGATTGCGGCTGTGTGCGGTAGTGGAGGAGAACCTTAGAAGCCCCTTGTCCCACAAGGTGCTTGAAAGCTGCTTGGTTTTAAGCCAGATTAAGCTCCTGAATCTCATTCACCTGGTTAAAGCAGTCACTGAAGTGTCCTGATAAATTGAGACTTTAATGAGGAAACGAAGCTGTGAGTCCAGGGTACATTTTTTTTTTAAAAATAAGTTATTGAGTGCTGCTGAAACATATGCATGCAAACACAGACCTGCCTCTGCTTCCCTCCCTCCTGTTTCCATCCCTGTCCAGCATTTCAGTGCATTTCTTGGGAAGCAGATCATGAAAGCCCATGTGCTCGGTTTCCATTTTCAGCAACATAATGTTGCCGTAAGCTCCGTATCTGCTCCTTTTGTACAGGCTTGGGGCTGTGTCTCACATTTCCACACATCATTCTTTTTCGCTTTTGATATTCTTGCCAGGACCTGGTTTCTGGTTTGCAGACCCAGGACGGGCGACTGACGGTTTCAGGGCTCTGCGAGGGCGAGTTAGTGTTGGAGGTGAATTTTGGTAAATCAGTTTCCTTCAAGACTCTGATAAATGGTCCCTGGAAGGTGACTCCGGCGGGACCTGGGTTTCTTCTGGTCATCACACACACCGAGTGTCCTGTCCTGCAGTGCCCCAAGTCCCCTCTCTAGCCTTGTACCCACGCATCAATCAGGAATTGATGATATTAAAAAGCAACGGATCCTTTAATTCGATTCCTTTATTTGCTTTATGCAGCTGAAGATAATCACCACCGGGATTCTCTTTCCCTTCTCTGCGCAAAAACTCTCGTAGTCTCATAATAACTGACACACTGATTTCCATGGATTTTTTCTTCATCTGTAGTACCCTTCCGGTGGCCGTACAGACCAGCTTTCTTACTTGCTTACAAAAATAAAAAGCAAGCGCGTGTATCCTCCCAAAAAAATTTTAAAAAAATATCTTGGGTGTTTAGAGAAAAAAACAAACCTACAGGTACTGTAAAAAACATATCGGGCTGCAAATTATTAAAGGGGACAAGAGACACTTGCAAGGTGAGCTCGGGTGCAGCCAGGACTGCTCTCTTTCTGGATAAAACTGTGCTTTCAAAGTTATTTTTTCCCCTTCCCGTAGCCCCTCCTCGGGGCCACAGCCGCTCGCGGCGGGTCCGGTCCG